>JAHBOF010000241.1:0-109337 GCA_020736565.1 Coprinopsis sp. MPI-PUGE-AT-0042 | reverse complement strand
CGTCCCTCTTACAACGTTTCATCCTCCAATTGCTCACCTCCGGTGCCTTTTCACCTCGTGTATCAGTGTATCTGGGCATGAGAGTGTACACGCAGTGATAAGGGCAAAGGGTTTCATGGGTTGAAGCTGCACCTGCACTCACTGTTAGAAAGGCATCCAGAGTAGTGCAAGTACAACCTTGATAGATGCAGTGCAGTCCTTACCTCTTCCAAGTCACTTATCTTCTAACGAGTCTGACCTACAGTCGCCGTAACTGACTGGTGTGTGCTTATCGTCTCTCGCGCTATCATGACCTCCTATTAAGTACTAACATGGAATCAGGCACCCACCGTCACATCAATTGATAGGCGCCCAGAAACGCGCGCTTCTCTTGGTGAAAGGCCCAGATTCGAGCTGGTTGCTGAGGATCGGCGCCACCACACTTGGAAGCCTGGCGTGTTAAAAATGAGCTCAGTGGGTAGCTCGCTACCATTCGCTACTCCTGTGTTTGTCCATATTTGCTCGCGGCCATCACAAATAGGACATGCACTGCGTAGCGACTGGGTCAAACGAAGCACTTTGAGGCGGGTCCCCCCATTTCAGTGGAATTTGGTCACAGAAAAAAGTTGATTTTACGTCATGTTTAAGATGGTTTTTGAGGATGCTAGATTCGATTGGGTATGTCGGGGAAAATGTGATTTTTTCCATGATTCGGACTTCACTCTGGAAGTGGTGGGGGACAGGCCCGGCTGGCAGCGCAGGGGCACAGGCACCCTGATTTGCCACTGCTAGTTGAAAACTACAACACGGAATAGCATTAGGGTTGACTAGGGTGTGTAAGGGGTCGCCTATGATTAACGTCGCGGATTCACTCAGCCCATTTTGTGAAGTCCAAATAATTCACAAAAAATCGTTTTTGCAACCATGTTCCTTGACTTATTTTTGCGTAAAATTCGTAACAACGCTATTTCGATTTCAACTATTTTTGTGTTTGAAAACGAATGTCTTCGCATTGAACGCGCACTGAATTGGGGGGACCCGCCTCAAGCGCTTCGTTGGCCAGCCGTTACCCAGAGGGGTCCATGCTTTGTCATCGGAGCACGTGGGGTAACGGATGGTCGCGAGCCTACTCAGTGGGTCACAGGAGGTGTCAGATCCTCCGATCTACCGCCCAATCCACGGCACCCCCTCCCCCCTCCCCCAAATGGGGTTATCTCTATGAAAGTTCCGATAATTGGATCATGGACGGCAAGTCCTGAGCAAGTCTTGAGTTTGCGCACTGTCACTCTGTGCGTGGAGAAGCACGAAGTCTTCTTCTCGCAATCTAAGCACATCCTATTAGTAGCTTGAAAGCTGCCAGCGCTGCTGGTCAGTCTTGGGTAGACTCGTGGTCCGTTCAGCAAAGACCCGCAGTCGTGCAGGCAAATGCCAGTAATTTGAGAATCTACACCCCCGTCAGGGAGTTGAAGTGCAACGGACCAACAGCGACCTTTATCCTCTATCAGCATACCCTCCCAGCGTCAACGGGACAAAGGGGTATCTTCGCATTGAAGGTTGTTGATGCAGCACTCAGCAGATGCTTAAGCCTGAGTGCGAGTTGCACATTACCAACTGTGACATATTTGGTCGTAGAGGTTGAGCTGAATTTCTGCTACCCCACGAACGACTGGCTACAGCGCTAGCTTTCTCGCTTTAAAATGTATGATCTATTGTTTGGGGGACGAGGGAGAGGTCTGGCAGTCGACGCGATCCGAGTGATGATCGATGATCAGCGACCACTGACTGCTCCGGTTGACCAACAGTTCGGACAAACTAGCACGAGATCCAGCAATTCTGGCGATTTACCGCCTCTTGGAGCTTGGTGGGTCACACCACTGTCCGTGTCGTCGAGTGATGATCGATGATCATGCACTGCTTTTGAAGTACGAAGTGAGCTCGTGCCGCATTTCATCCCAAATAGGCGCCATCTGCTGTGGTAAATGTCGGATACTAAAGGCACAAAGCGCATAGTAGTATGCAAGTCTCAAGCGGTGGCATCGTACTCGGGCGCCTGGGAGTTCCAAGTTTATACCAAGAATGGGCTTCTCGGCGATAATCCAGAGCGCGCGAGAAGACCAGGGGGCGGGATCTCTCCAGCCCAAACATAACGTCCTGACACAATCCTTCGCCACATACATAGCCTATGAATTGAAGCTTTGCAAACTTTGCTGTGTCACCCTCTGTTTCAAGAAGACACCAACCGCGTGGATCCTGGGCCAGATCGAACCAATCCTGGAGATTGGATTAATAGGCGCCCACATCGGTCATTTCGAAGTTCCACAGCAACTGTCATCCTTGGGTAGGTCTCTGATTCTCTTCGCCACGGAGCCCGCCGAGTAATCAGGACCGATACTAGTATAGAACACGACAGTCTAGTGATTCTCGCTTTTCTCCTTTCATGCATTCGCAGAAATCCAGAGAGGAAAAGGCATGGACGAGCTGCCCGAAGTGTAAGGAGAGTTTGTGGTATTGCTAGGGGAGGTCATGGGGGTCAGCAGATTAAATCGTGTACAGCGCCCTCATCCGAAAGGAAGATCATATATGCATAGATGTATTTCTGGGCTCCCCGCTACATGTCTGGTAACCGTATTCTGGACATTGGAAACGCCTGGTACCGCTGAGGATATCTGCGCCAGATGCCACGGCCGCCATACTCCTGATACCGCCTGTCAACATTGAACAAGAACTCGGTAGGTAAGCGTCAAGAGTTACGTGCAGTGGATCTCGGGAGAGAAAATCACGTATCCCACTGCACCAACACTTCTTCCTCTCGCCAAGAATACTTTGACTCTTCCTTTGCCGTCCCATCCTCCAGACAGCAATCCTTCTCACACGAGAAGATCATACAAGTACCCCATTCCATCGCTTTCCTTTCTTCCTGCTTTCCTTTCTTGAGGGCTTCCTGAACGGCCTTTCGCCGCTCGTCATCTGTAAGCTTTTGGTTTCGCCCTTCCTTCGGTCGCAGGACGTTGATCAAATTGGGCATGAGCTGACATTCAAACACACGTTTCGATCGGCAGACGGGGCACGCGGGGATAGATGTTAAATCAAAAGACCTTTTCTGTGGCGAGGTGACGGTAAAGGCGGCTTTGGTCACTGCAGGAGGAGGGGTATCGGGTAGGGAAACAGCCTGTTGAACACCTCGTCCGATTGGAAAGGAAGGGGTATTCCCTTGAGGTCATAGCGAACACATTGTTCAGGTTCAGCTTCGACTCGTTTGGAGAAACGATCGAAGGCGTGGTCGGTGTCCATGGAATTTTCGTAAGCCTCTGAGATCCAGGAGACATCCTTTCCTGCAGGGTCGACGACTTCTGCAGTGTCAGGGAGCTTGGTTTTGGCTGGTGCAGGCAGGTACTCCGAGACGGTCGACAAGTATAGGGCAGGGTACTGGTGCAGATTTCCACGGAGTTTCTGTGATGGCGATGGATGCCATGGCGGTCAGCAGGATTCCTCCTCAGAGTCGGAGTCTTCATCACTAGTGTGGCCCTCATCTGTCTCCGAAGGGTCATCGGAGGAATCAAGCTTGGCTGACGACGGTTCTGTACTGTTGCCAAAGATCTGAGCTCCAAAGCCAAAAGGGCTTGGTGCCCCAGACGCGTTTGCCTTCGGACGATAAATTAGGCCTATTGATTACTTTGGGAGTTATGTAGGACATACCGAAAATGGGTTAACTTTCGCAACCTGTGTGGTGATTCGAGTTTCTTAGGTTGGGTAGCTTTGGCTTTCTGCCGATCCTGCTTTTGGAGTTTGGCGGCATACTGTTCGTTGTAACGGAGACCTCTCCATGCGCGCACACTGATTCATCGTGATGAGGTTCAGGTATAGTGTTTCAGCATGCTACTTACGTTCCCCTTTTCCCCTGGCATCCGACTCTAGGGCATCCCCAGATGTAGAGCGCTCGGTCCATGGGACTGTCCTCAAAAGGGCACCACATCTGGACAAGTAATTCCATCGGCGTTTTACATGTTTTGCACTCTGAACAGGAAAGCGGCGGCTCAATAGCCGTTAGGAAGGCCTTCAAATATATGAATGAGCGTTTGTATTGCGCAATTGTACAACAACACTCGTACAGGAAGTCCTCCGATACGAGATACGGCGGCATCGTTGAGCTCGCTGCCGGCTTCGACAGCACCGTCGGGGACCCCTAGTAGTACGCTAGTCTCTATCTCTGCCAGATTTTCATCGTCCGAATCTGACCAGTCGTCTTCTTCTCGAGTAGGAGCCATTTTGTGGAACTAGGAGCGAAAGAAGCAAGGATCAGTATCGGCGCCGAAATATGGGAAAGATCCGTGTCAAAATGGGTCAGAAAAGCATGAATGGTATTAAAAAATGGTATCGTCAGAACCGACAGTGCAGAGAAACTCTGGCTGCCAAATGCTCAGACTCGTCATCTAAGGAGTTCATCTTGTTGAAACGAATGCATAGAAATAAACTTACGGGCTGTGAATGTGGAAGACAAAAGAGAGAAAAGATCTGGAGAGAAAATCTGGGTTTTGATGTGTTGACGTGATGTTTCCCACGACAGACCCACATCAGGAAATCGTTGGAAGTCGTTCTCTTATAAGTAAGATGGCCGTCTACACGGCACAGAAACTCCCGAATCGTTTTGTAACCAAACTGCCCTGCCCACTCTATATCACGGCGTCCATCGCCCTGGACACCAATGCCTGCAGCTAGCCCATACCCAGTCGACTCTCTCGGGTCATCCAGCACTTTGGTCAGTCGCAATAAGCGTCGGGGAGTTGCACTTTCGTGTGCAGAGTGTCGGAGGTGCGTACCAGCTTTATCAGTACCAACAATAGGCCCTAATAGGACGAGTGTAAAGGTTAAAGTTGAAGTGAGTGGCTACTACTTTGGCTCTAGTCGCGGGCTGACGGCGATCTCGGCGTATCCTCACCAGATGCTCTCGACAATTCCCTTGCAGGTGAGGTCAAGCAGACTGGACAGAGGGCGCGATTTCTTATCGCTCTGTAGTAACTGTGTGAAGAAAGGCTGCTCAGCCATCTGTCCAGAGGGTATGTAACTCTCGGAGGCGCCTTCTCAGCGCAATATTCACCGTTGGGTTAGGGTCCCTCACCACGGGTAAAGGGAACCGGTACGTCGTCCGCAGCTCGAGGCGATACTGTGCTCAACCGTGGCAGCTTTGTTCTCGCAAATACAGAGGCTTTACACGACAAGATAAATGTTTTGGCCAACCGCGTCCGATCCCTCGAAGACGCACTCGCACAATCACATGCGCTGAATTCTCATGAGGCTCACCCTCTGCTCAACGAAGAGCTTCTTCAACTCAAGCGGCCGTTAGAGCGAGAACGCGACGACAACTCGCCGAAAGAACAGGCCGAGGGGGGCGAATCCATCGATGCGCTGGGCTCACTGTAGGCACACATATCCACACGTTGCCTCACATGCTTATGCGAGTGTATGTAGGTCCATTTCACATGGCGGTAAATCCACCTTCTTTGGAACTGCTGCAAATTCTTGGGTAAGCCATTCCTTCCCGAGTAACCCGTGCTGCAACGCAAAGCTTAAGCTGACCTACTGTCGCTTAGTATCTCCTTCAAGTGAGTGTATAGCATTCTTCCTTCGGCTTTGGAAGCTTACGCATTTGGAATTAGAACGAAGAAGGCTCGGATGAAGAAGAGCATGTTCCCCACCCTTCGCACCGCACATGCCGCAAGACCTTCCTTGGCTCAGCCATGGCTTTCCGTTTACCTCTGCCGTCGATAAGGCCTCAGACCAAGTGAGAGGGTCCATACTGAGCCATCTTCCAGACGTGGATACGACAAAACGACTCGCAAATCTCTACTTTTGCCATGCGGCATGGATGTGAGTCCTGGTCTTATCCCATCTGGACGCGGCAAGTTAACTTCTATTACCTACTAGGTACACACCGATATCGCAACAAGAATTCTACACCAGTATTCTCCCAGGAATCTACTCCGAGGGAGGCTCTACGTCAGGCCACGTTCTCAGCGTCTTCTTTATGGTTCTTGCGCTAGGAACCCTAATGGACCTCGATCTCCCCGCACATTCCTCCGAAGCAATGCAGTTCTATCAGATCGCTCGCTCCGCCATGGCGCTAGACTCTGTTCTTGAAAAGCCGTCTATTGTTGCAATCCAAGCCCTGGTAGGAGTATCATGTCCAGTCCGTTGGTTTATTGTTCTTACGCAAGCCTAGATTCTGATGTGCCATTTCATGTTCCTATCAGACATGGCTGGTGCGCGTTGGGTGGTTATGGGCATTGTGGTCAAAGTAGCGCAAAGCGTTAGTATTTTGCTATATCCGCGCGTTTATTTGAGATCTAATTCGTCCTCTTCCACAGATCGGCCTTCGTAAGTGCTGATTTGCGATCCCTCCCAATCCTTGGCCCTCAACTCGTTTACAGATCGTGACAGCGGCAAATGGAAGCTTGACGCAGAAGAAACCCAGAAACGACGCGAGCTTTTCTACGAAATCCTCACCTACGATTCGTGGCAGGCATGTTTGCTTACTCTCCGCTAACGATGAAGTCACTCATTATCCTTTTCAGAGTCTGACATTTGGAAGGCCGCCATCATTGTCCACAGTTCATGTTGACTGTAAGCTGCCTCATGGGAGTTCAAGTTCGTTAATGGGGGATAAGGAAATGTCGTGTACGTGCTTCTTTCCCCGCTTGCCCGTCATTTTCGCCGATTATTGATTCCATCTTGGTAGTTGCCGCATGGAAACATTCGTTCGCAGCAGAATGTCAAAGCTTGGTGCATGACCAAGCTTTCGGGGCTAAAACACCTTCGTATTCGACCATCCAAGAACTCGATTCAAGGTAAAAAACTGGTATATTCCTCCCAGTCTCCAGGTGCCAGGCTTCGGCAACTCCAAGATCGGGTCCGAAGTCGAGCACCCCCATCGAGCTCACGCTGCAGCGCTACATCGCATTCGCGATTAAGGAGATCAGTCAGTCCTTACTCCTTTGCTGCATTGCTTCGATTTAGTTGATCCGTTTTACTTCTTTTTACACGATTGCAGCGCTCTTCTACATGCATCGTGGCTTTTTCGCGCAGGCGTTGGAAGACAGCTCCAACGATCCGATGGGTAGCAAGTATGCCCCCTCGGTGTTGGCTGCGTATCAGAGTGCCATGACCTTTGTAGCACTTGTCGAGAGCCTGTTCAAGCAGCACCCCCAGCTTACTGAACGAATGTGGTTCTTGTTCACCCACGTCTTCTCTTGTGCGGTACGTCGGACGCTTGGATACCCGCTGAATATCCACGATTTTGACTCTGCTTTTTACAATAGATCGTTCTTGGTTCGATTGCTGTCAAATCTCGAATGCAGCTTGCGCCTTCGGCCTTGTCGTATCTCGATCTCGCGCATCAGTTGTTTAGCCAAGTCTCAGATACGACCGAACGAGCAAGATCTTGGTGCGTTTACATTCAACTCTATGCTGCTTTGCCATCAGAATGCGATGTTGATATTATTTTATAGCCTATCCTTCAGAAGCTAAAAGACCGTGCCCACGCGGCGCTCTCTGCATCTTCAGGCAGCTTGGGCAATGGCAGTTATTCTTCAGATGCAGGGTCGCGCTTGCACTTCTTCAGCCCAGCTATCAAGACGGAAGAGACAGAAATGTCAATGGAGCTCTCTGCTCTTGGAGGGATGACACGCCTAGTCGCTCGCCGTAATACCCCTTCATCTCCCGCAGGCTCCGTCGCCAGCCCGTCCTCTCCACCTCATCATAGTCCTCTGTCTGTGTCTCCGCCGACGTCACATTCTAGTTTAATGGGTCGTTTACTCCCGTATCCGACCAACAAGCCACTGGCAACACTATACGCACATTCAGAACCTGAATGTGAATATCAATGTTGGCGAATACACCCCTTATCCCGGCGGGCCCCCCACACCCAACGTCAACCCTCAATCCCCTCCACTTGGATTCGGATACCCGCAATCAGCTCAGCTTCCAGTTCTAGCCTTCAACTAACGAACCAAGGACACGGTTCAATCCAGGGAAGCGGTCATCATCCGTCCCAACGCAATCACCAACACCAGCAACAACCACAGCATCATCACCACCATGTGCAACAAGGGATGGGCGGTGTTGATTCTATGTCAGAGTATTATTCTGCGGGGTCATATGCGGGTGCTGGTAATGGTAACGGTGGATATTCGACGGGTTCTCATTCGCAGGTAATGATGAACCAGGGCGAGCCGTATATTCCACCGATGACCGACATGGAATATTCGTGGCAGCAGCTTGTGTGGTCCGCAAGCATAAGTAGCGTGTGTGTGGGTGTGTTGTAGTGGCGGGTGGTTCGAACCATTCAGCTGTACGACAACTGCCATTGCACAACCTTTTTTCATTCTTGTTTGTTGATTCTTTCACTCATGCACGCCCTTTTGAAATGTGTTACCGGACTAATATTGATACCCTCCATGTTGCCTAATATGCTGATCCTCACTTGCGTCTTGTTCGCGTTCTTCTTTCTTCTGTTGCTGCTATTTATGAATTGTAGCCCGCATCTTTTGTCCTTTTGCTCACGCTTTCGACAACACGACATCTAATGACTGTATAGTAGTGTTATTGTATCTTTCTTATGTACTACTCATAGACATTTACTCTAGACATTTACTTTCTGCCACCTAAGCGCCCGTGTTGTGTGGCAGTGCTTCATGCTTGGGAATGCTTGTTTCGGAAGCTTTTATGACCTTCCCGGTGGGAGATTGACAGATGCAGACGACTGAATCCAGTCCAGAGCGTCCAACAAGTTTTCTCCTCATCCCTCTATTATGCCTGTGCCAGATGCTCACACTCGCAGCAAGATTAGTCTAAAAACCCCTCTAATGTTGTCTCGCCCACCTCGTAAGTGCTGCCACGATTGGGAAACAATAAGCGTTGACGCGGAGGGGACACGTTGGTTACGACAGAATCTCGAGCAAGACTTTACCCCGCATTGTGTTGGCAAACCTTGGCTTCGTGCTGGCCATCCAGGCGACGAAGAAATGGCTATTAGACTATGAAGTGGGAGCGTTCTGGGTGCTGATGAGGGTGCTTGCGTGTGGCGGAGTGGGCGTATTGGTCTGGGAGGCGTTGACAGGCCAGGGTCGGAAACGCAAAGTCGATAGAGGTATGTTTGACAGGCCACTGTCACTCAGATAGGGTTGGCTTAGTGTGATTTCAGTGGTCTGCACTTGCGCTGGCTTCTTTGCTGGTCTTTGTCCAGTTTGGAAGCTTGTTCACTGCGTTGTATAGGCTATCGTCCATTCGGTGCGTAACCTGAATCACAGCTGGCAGCGCTGGGTACTGAAATCGTGTTCCAGGGTCATCCTGTTCTCATACTTCTCAGCATACCTGGTTAATCTCTCGTCGGCAAGTCAGGTTTATCAAGTTGGGTGGGTTTGGTTATAACATTGATGTCCAGGCACGCAGACCCTCATGATCCCTCGCCGCCTTTGCCCTTGGAATCCTCTCGGACGCCAGCTTTTCGCGAGTGAACATGGGTCGGTACCTTCCAGGCTATGGTGCATTACTCCTGCACGGTCTTACCACGATGGCGCTGGAGCATACTGTTGGGTTTATCTCCCCGTCACTGGGACCCTCTTTCACCATGGCCACTGCGACCCTTGGCGCCAGTATATTCTGCGTACCGTTCTACCTCTTCAGGAATGCAGTCCTTCACTTCCCGCCCACTCCACACGTTCCCTTCCTCTCAGTGGTCTCCATCCCTCTCATTGCCTACTCCTTGCTGTTCCTAACTCCCCTTACCAACTTTCGTTCAATAACCTCTCCCTTGCGCCTCAGTTCTTCCAAACCTCCTTCCCCATTCTAGGTGGATCCTCCGTTATCCTAGGCCCTCTCATCTTCTCCCATTATCCTTCCCTCTCTGATCTGCCTCTGAGCCTTCTCCTTTTCACTGGTCAGTTATTTCATACTGTTCCTTCGTTGCAATCTAACAAATGATATCCAGGGATGTATCCCGAGTCTGTCAGCGCGCTACCTCTCGCCCCTCGAACACCAGCTTCGAGATTGATCAAATCCTATCTGAAAGCCATTCTTTCGAACCCTGAATCTAGAAAGATTTTCTACTTCTTAATGCTCAATTTATGTTACATGGCTGTCCAGATGCTTTATGGTGTCTGGACAAACAGTCTTGGATTGATTTCGGATGGTGAGTGGCTAGCGTTCATATCCAACCTGCTCTGTTTCCTGAATTCTTGACAGCTATTCATATGGCGTTCGATTGCATGGCCATTGGAGTTGGTCTTCTCGCCTCGGTTATGGCGACCTGGGAACCAAATGAGAGGTTTACCTATGGGTGAGTATTGTGTCAACTTCGTCTTCACTTTTACCTGAGTTTTGCAACAGCTATGGACGCATCGAAACACTCTCCGGCTTCGCAAACGGAATTTTCCTTATCCTAATCTCTATATTTATTGTCTTTGAGGCCATTCAACGAATGTGAGTTGCACTCATGTCACCTCCTGCATTTACTAACCTCCGATGCAGTTTGGATCCACCAGAAATGAGCACCAACCAACTCTTGCTCGTCAGTTCCGTCGGGCTGGCAGTCAATCTCTTTGGCATGTTCGCCATGGGAGGGCATCATCATGGTGGTGGTGGCCACTCGCATTCCCACAGCCATGCTCTTCCCTTCTCTTTCTTTGGTTCAAGCCATGGAGAGGACGACCATGATGGCCACTCCCATGATCACGGTCACTCGCATTCTGATCATGGCCATTCACACTCTGAGAAATCGCACCACGATCATTCGCACTCCGAGAAGTCGCATGACGGGCACTCGCATGCCCCCCACTCGGAACAGAATGGCCACTCTCATTCTGGGCATGGAGAACCAAATGGCCATTCGCACTCTCACTCGCATTCTCCTCCGGCTATTCAAGTCTCGCATTCTCATGAAGCGGACCATCATGGCCACTCCCCCCACAGGGAAGAGGCTCACTCTCATGGGCACTCGCACGCTCCATCTCCTTCGCTTTCATATTCCTCCCATTCTCATTCAGACGACCACCACGATGCCCATTGCGAGTCTCCAGGTCATGAACATCATGACCATGGCCACGAACATGACGATCATGGCCACTCGCACGACTCGCATTCTCACTCTCACTCGCACTCGCACTCGCATTCACCTCCCCCAGCTCCTGTCGCGCCAGAACCAATTGGCCATTCGCGATCCCTGTCAAAGGACAAACCAACTCTTGCGTCAAGGCGGCATTCCCGAGGCGGTTCACTCTCAATTCAAGCCGATGCCCATCTAGATTCAAAACGGGGACCAGTTGCCAAAGCCCTTCCTTCCGCAATGCTTCACACACCGATAACGCCAGCTTATACATTTGGTCACGACGACCATATTGAGCACCATCACCACAATGTTCGTACACCGAACGTTCCCCAACCTTCGAAAGAGCATGCCCACGCAGGTCATAGTCACAATATGAGGGGTGTCTTCCTTCATGTCATGGCGGTGAGTTGTTCTTCTTTGTTGGTCTCAAGCTGAATCTGACAGAAATCTTGTAGGACACACTGGGTTCCGTTGGCGTGATTATATCGACCCTTCTCATCCAATTTTATGGCTGGACAGGATTCGATCCCATCGCTTCGCTATTTATCGCAGTCCTAATCGCTGCAAGTGTGATTCCGCTTGTTATTGACACCGGCAAGATTTTGGCACTCGATGTGGGTGATAAAGACGCAGCCATCCAAGAGGCTCTTCACGAGGTTCGTCTCCCATGGTTCCTTCTTCGCTACTGTCAAATTCTGATGTCCGTTTCCCCGTTCCCTCTTACCTATTGTAACTTGCTACTCTCCGCAACAACAGCTTTCTTCGATCGAAGGTGTCGCATCGTACTCGTGTCCGCGCTTCTGGCCCAAAGACGCAGAATCTGTTGTGGGCTCTATTCATATCCAGCTAGCGCCCTCGGCGTCGTCGTACGACCCCAGTGGTCCCCATTCGAGTATGCGGACAACTTATACCAGCGTGGATCGGGTGGTTGATAGGGTGGACTCGTTCCTTAGGCGGAAGATCCCTGGTTTGGAGAATTTGACGATCCAGGTCGAGGGAAGGCCGATAGGAGGGCATCTCTAAGCTATCGGCGGTAGTGCGTATGTTGGTTGTGGAGGGTTGCTCGTGAGGGTTGCTGGTAAGGGTGTATGATAAAAACTACATTAGTCGACAATGGGCAGTACCTATGTTGTAGGGTATGTGTTAATCCGTGGGGGTATATTGAACTATTCAAGGTGGTATCAAAGATGGGTAAAATCGAAGTCCTGACAAAAACATAGTTAACGAGCAGGGCGAGCCGAGCTGGCATTATCTTTGAATGTCCAGAAGTTATATTCCGCGTCAGAGTACGTGGTCAACACTCGCACAACTTCACGTCCTGAAAGATGAGGTAGCAAAGCAGGAAGGTCGTTGATGAAATCCTGATTAAGCTCCTGACGAACGTCCTCTGCACGTGCGGTGCACCATATGATGCTAACGCGCTGTAGCTTTTGCCACTTGTCCGAGTCCTCAAAGATTTCGTCCAAAGAGTTCCAGTCGCATTGACGGCCGCGTGCAAGTGTGTCGGTTCGAATGACAATCGTTAGATCTTGCAGCACTGGTTCATCGGGCAGGCTTCCTAAAGCATTGATTAACCATTGGAACCGCCGTTCTGATTCGACGAGGCTGGTTATATCCGCTGAGAGGGTCAATGATTTTAGAGAAGGAGAAGAGTTTAGCGATAGGGGTGTTGGAACTGTGATGTTCGCGTTAGCTCTGCGTTTAAGAGAAGCTTGGGAGACTCACGTCCGCCTGCAGTCCCTGCAAAGATCTTCAGTACTTCGAGGCTCACACACTGTGAGATTCCGGCCTGTATCAGTTCGAGACGGTTTCCTGGAAGACAAATATCCAGGTGCTTCAAGTAGGGCAAAGAGAATGGGCCCGCTCTTGGCCCCTTCCTAGGATCAACTAGCCCAAGCGTCTGAACGGCTTGGCCGTATGGGTTCCTGTCTCTGATCTTCAGCATATGAATCTCTTTCCGAGGAGTCAAGGGGACCAGAGGATGCACGATGGACATGCTCGCTCCTCCCGTTGGATATCCACAGCCCGGAGATTAGCAGCGAGTGCAACCAGGTTGATGGGTAGACCCAAATCCGCGAGCCATACCTCTTGAAGGGAAGGCGACTGGAGCAGTGTAACAAACGCCGCTTTCAGATGCTTCGGGAACACTGCCCATGATCTTGCGCTCTGGATCTTGAACGTCCGCAGGTTGGGCATTCTCTGGCTTTGCACCAGGAGCATGGCCAGAGTGGTAAAGTCCTGCAAGGTTGTCGGGTTGAGATCAGGATTGTAGTTGTACCGACCACAATCCTGGACGTCGAATCCCCCAATATAGAAGAGGATCTCTGGGTCGTTGGTGATGAGCTGGAGGAAGAGGTCGACGTTGCTGGTGAGTTTGGCCTTTCGTCCCTCGCGTTCGCGAATGGCGACGCGGACCAGCTTGAAGGCTCCTTCCCAGCAGTAATGTCGAATTGCAGGAAGGGCCCTGGCAAGACGTAGAAGAGCGACAGTTTCGCCTGAAAGCTGTCGAGCGATGATGTCGAAGACCTCGCTGGGCAAGGGGAGGTCGGTGGGCGGTACTGTCTGTACCGTCACCGGGTTCGCGGGTTCTCCTGGCTGGGCTTCGACTCCTGGAGCTTCCACCCTGTCTCGTCGGTTACTGTCCACAAATGCGTCGACGATTGCCTGGAATTCGGTTTCCCGGCTGTCGGGGTTATATGCCACAAGGGTGTTGTCTTCTGTGTTGCCCCTGCTTAGCTGGGGTCGGTGGGATTTCACCGACATCCTCTTGCGTACGCGGTCCAATGTTCTGCGCATGGTGTGTATCCTTAGATCTAGGAAAATATCCTTCTTTGAAGGCTAGGCTTTATATTTCCGTCGAGGGCGACGCTGGAGATGGTGGTCAGCGGTAATGATGGGCGTCATGATCAAGCACAGTGCCAAACGGCGAGCTCTTCCCGAAACGACCACCATCGCCCTCGAGACCTCTTCTGATTCTGATTCTTGTACGAGCGACCAATGACGGCGACGCCATCGGCTGGTATTTTGGTCTCGGGCCAGCTTTGGTGAGTCCTGACTTTACTTAGTTGCTTTTGCCGTTGCTGTCGCGCTAAACGTCGACGTTTTAGCTTCAGGGCTCGGTGAATGTGGGACAATGGACGACTCTGCCTTTCATACATCTGGCTGTTTGAGGAGCTCAAGCTTTATCCTTGACACCCAAGGCCTTGGTTGCCCAGGGTCGCAGTGAACTGATAGCATCCTCTCAAACTTTCCAAGGACGCATTGCCTACTTGAACAGTGTCCTCCTTGAGAGAATCGTGGCTTGCACTTTCGGAAGAACCACCGCGCAAACTTATCCTTACTCTCTGGAGTATTTTCAGAGAGCGATTCCCTTGTCTTCTGGGATGTTTCTCAATGGAAGCCTCCGTTCGTTGGAAGGCGCTCCATTCTGACTCACCTCAAAGGAGCGTGTATCGCTTCCAAAGCTAGTTGTTTGAAGTGTGCGTCTTCTCTTCTGCCACACGTATGTTGCAAATATATTCCTTTCAATTAACCGTCCAGAAATCTCTTTCTTTGTCGAACAAATCAAGGGCTTATCTTGTAGCATGAGGCACAATGCGAAGTTGATTTCGGTGACCCGTCCGCATGGCCAACTTGCGTCACGAAGATATCTCTCGGGCATCCGAGTCGCATTTCAAACAGCCAGAATCCCGCAAAGACAAGTCATCCGGCTGGACAGTGGATTCAGTCATCCCTGATTGGCTTCCATCGAATTGGATTTGCCCAGTCCTGCCCACGCTCGCTAGGGTGCTTCGCCCGTGTACCGGTAATGTCCTCTCCCACAACGGCTTCGAACTTGGACAGAGCAGAGGGGCAGTACTCTGATCTTATCATCTTACCCATTCATCGTGCTGCTCGGCACGCACCCAGTCTTCTGATCTCTAAATTTGACGGGCAGTCTCTGGGTAAACTTGCGGTCTTCTGTGGACTGTGAGCATTGATCCTCAAGCGGCCTACGCAGCAGACGCATTGAACAACGCGTCCTAACCCTGAAGTCCAATGCTCACTCAAATTCTGAGAGCATGGACACCCTCAGGCTGACGTTAGGCTTCCCGACGGCAACCCTTCCGGCATCGAGCCTCCGCGAAGCGCTTTGTCCAGACTCCAGAGCCCGGTTGACTCTGACCGTCATACATACGGTTGTCACGCGGTCCCGATGCCGCCTACGACGTTCAGAATACAACACCGCCGATGGATTTCTCTCACCACGTACCCTAGAAGGGGAACAATTGGTGCAGAGCGCGAAAAACAATCTGTTTCGCCTCCTTCACTTCCGTGCACGATGCTCAAAAGTCCGAGACGCTGATTCGGGGCCGAGTTGATAATTTAAGGTGATCCTTTCTCTGTTTATTGCCACGCAAAGGGCCCCGATATGTCAGCTGTTGCGTCCCCGACCCGCCCATCGCAAACCCATGACTTGTTGAAGGACGTAAAATCGGAAGGACGTCAAACGACCACTCTCAGGGTGTATGTGGGGAAACCGCTCCGGCTGGCGAATTCCCTGTCGGATCCTTGCTCTTGTTTCTGGCAACATGGCAACTTGTTGAGAGACTCTGAGATCTCATTTCACCCTGCCTTCTGATACGTGCTTCACTCTGTCGGGACAGGCGCGTCAGGGCCTATCAGGGCTGCCCGTGGTTTCACTGTGTATTCCATGGGGCGTCGGGAAAGGTTGAGGCACGCTCTTGGCTCGACTAGGCAGTCTTTCGCCAGAGGAACGTCCTCTTCACGCCCTCTGTAAAGCCGTTGGTGCTCACGCGACCGTTACGTCCTCTTTGGAGCCAACAGTAATACCCCGCGTCCAGCACACAGCCTCCCCCAGATTCCTGCAGGAGCTTATTTTCGTGAAGGCGTGCCACTTTGCAGCATGCTTGATACGAGTCTTTTTCTTGTGCATCGGCGTCTACTTAGCATCCTTTGCGTATCGTCATCTTCTGGCAGCATGTCCCTGAGCTTACAAGAATCTCCTCGCCGCATGCCCGATTCCCCGGTCAGTCGAGCAATTGGCTCACTCGATTTGGCAAGAGTCAATTTCCTCCAAACTGCTTATCACGGAGAATTTTGGAAAGAGCTAAGGCGGTCATCAATCTCTATGCTTCTTAATAGCCCGAATATGAGCGAAAGAGAAACAGGACATCCGAATCAGAAAACGGCCGTACAGCAAACATGACAAAATTCTCTCGCTGCCATAGTAAGTTGACTTGTCTATTTTGCCACAGGGTAATCACTACAAACGCCGTCCCGAAGCCTTGGGTGGTTTTGGATTTTAAAGGCGATTAATTCACTGTGCTGTTGAGGCGAGGTGGCTAGTCGCCGCTATTGATAACGTACGAGGGCATCAATCTCTCTGATATGAGGATGTTGCGGCCGGGTCTTGAACTTGCTCTGGGGACGATCAGTTATTGTTGGACTGTTTTGTTGCTTGGCTAGACCCCGGCGCTAATAGTAAGGACTTGTTTCTCTTATCGTATTAACGGTGGTAAAGGGCATACAGCTGTAGATGCTTGCGGACCGGTAGGCAACCTTCGTTCGACAAAAGTGCACATCTCTCGAAAAGGAAAGTCAAAGTTCGGTCAACACACGCCCCTGTAATAATTGAGACTCGAGCTTAATGGCAACAGCGTCTTGAATGCACTTTCGTTGTCTGTTCGTCAGTTTATGAGACCCGTGCCGGTGCACACACACGACGACCAAGCAGGAGATATTCATTAGAACACACACATGGGTCATTGGTAAAAGCTCAAAGGATGCTTGTATTGATTACGGAACACCCTACAAAGCTACAGATACGAAACTGGGCTAGTATTACACAGAGAAAAAAAAGCAAAAATAGATGCGATGGTATACAAAAAATGCAAAATGCTGGTCGAGGCAAATGTGGCGCAATAGATAATGATGAAGACTGTTCGCAATGAACACCTCCTAAGCGGAGATGTGTAAATGATTTTGGAAGGGGTTCCACGGAGCAATGGTAGAAGGTCGAAGTCACGAAGGGGGTAGAAGGTGAGAGCCATGGTATCAGAGGCATGCTAAGATCCGTGGCCCACTTCGTCCCCCTATCAAGGGACGAGCACAGGCGTTGGCCTTAGGCCCGCTTTCTTCGCAGGACGTCTGCGAGATCAGGCGAAGAAGTGTCTTGTCGGAATGGAACATGTACAGATTTGAAGGTCTGTGAGGCATGTATGGGGTTTGGGGAGTATGACGAGTAGCCTGAAGGTGCACCATTGTAGGTCCCGACACCTTGGCTATATTTAGAACTGCTCTTGTGCGACGCTGGCGAGGGCTGATGTACTGGGAGCGGTGCATGAGCGTCCAGGCTCAGGACGGAGGGGTGTGGTAGAACATGCATCCCAGCGTTATGCTTTGCAGGAAGCTGACTAGGGCCAGCATAACTCGTGAAAGGATGAACAGCGAATGGGTCGAAACTGGTGAGAGGGCTGTTACAAGTAGGTGAACCCGAAGGAGAAGGCGTCCTCGAAGAGCTGGATTCGTTGGAGGAATAAGACATTCTGACGAGGTTCCGGTGGTATGGGGAATACGAGTGGGAGAGTGGGCGAAAAGTTGCCTTTGAATGAGCTGGATATTTCAGGTAGAGATGATGACTGCAGGAGCGGCGATTGAATGGATAGAAGTCGCAATGTGGAGCGACACTTCGCTAATGGTTTGGAGCTGGAGAGATGGTTCCCACTGAGATAGGAAGTGAAAGGGAGCAGGGGACTTGGAGCTCAATGGCATTTTGACAGACCCATTATATAGATTTCAACCCGTTTGAGAAGCGTGGACAATCACGAAACTCAGAATCAGTAGGTAAGCGAACGCCGTCGGGGGTACTACGTGCCTAGCCTTTTTCGGATTCACGGGGCGGCGACTGGGGCGTAGATTGGACCACACTGGAGGATTCACAGGGAATGCGTGGTCAAGCTCCGGCCCATGATGCCAGCAAGTTGTTAATAGCCGGCGATAACTTTGATACGCGAAACGCAGACGAGGAAGCGGCAGATACCCGCCATAATAGACGCTGCTGACAGGGAAAAGAAGACAATTGTAAAGGGCAGGAGCGGCGGAAAACAAGGATTGCATCCACAATTATCGCCCTTGTGGAGGGTTGTCAAAACCAGAATCTGTCACGAGCTAGAGAAGTGAACGGACTTTCTCCAGGAATAACCGCTTTCTTTTTGCTTCCATATTAGGCAGTCAAGACCCAACGCAAACGAAACTGCGGGGAAGGCGATCTCACTGGAAGCGTGTCATAATTGTAAGCCGTTAGGGCATCACCACGTTCTGTCAGTACTAGGCAAGGCGTCAAATTGGAAAGCATCCTCGGGTACCATTCACTGCCAGATAACTGGATCGGGAATAGCTGTAAGATGACAATCATGCCCTAGCGAGCAGGTTGTGTTCGAGGAATCGACGATATCCCTGCAGGGTGAATCCAGGACGCCTTGCTGTGGTTGCGCTCTCGCGTGAGAGAACAGGAGACACGTAAAGATCTGGGGACCGAGGAAAACGCTGTCCCCTGTATCATTTACCGCCCTGTTTGCATGTAGCTTTCGCTCGAAAGGTAGGGACGTTTCTCCGAGGTTTCTGGAGGGCGAATTTGGCCTTGCTGATCCTATTCTACCAAGGCAACTGCCTCCCGACGGACCGGAAATGATGGCTGATGCGCCTCGTGGCAAGTCTCATGACCTGCCTGAACAAGCGCCCATCAGCAAACCTCGTGCCTCCAATGCCCGCTGCTCCCAACGGATGAAGGCGCTTGCTTTACTTTCTGGTGGGGAAAATCAATAACCAAAAGCATTACCCAGAAATTTAATGTAATTATCGCTCTTGGCAATGCATTGAGCCTCTTAATGGATTGCAACAGAATCGAGGTTTGTTGACGCCGCATCGGTAATCAGAATATCAACTCAGCACTTCGCAAGGTGGGACGACAATCAGAACGCGTCAGACGAGTGGCAGGAGCGGGTTGTGGGACTCCCCTTGAATCGAAAAAGGCAAAAGCGCACCGACGATTACGAGTATGCACAGGGCGACGTATGTCTACGTCGTTAAACGTCAGTGCGAGTGGAGAAAGTGAGATAATTCTATATGAAAGAGCCCTTCAATTACGAATACTGACTCAATCCAAACCTGTTCGCTAACTCAATATTAGCGACAACCTTCTCTCTGCTGCCGGGTCTCCACACTTCTAACAGGTTCAGTACACCAATCTTTCTGGCGAAGGCATGGGACCAGCCCTTCAGGACGATGCGAAGCGCTCAACATTTTACCCTTCACGAATCACACTTCTTTCAGAGAACGTTCATTCTCACGGGCTAAAGTGACAGAAGCGAGCTTTAAGCTTAACCCGCCAGCTAATCGAGTCATTCGATCCTTGTATTCCTTCATCCCGGGGTGGATGAAACAGGTCGAACCTGAACCAGGATGGCAAGTGCCGGCTTAGCGTTGATCGGTGAGGTCCTGACGATCAAAATCAATTTGCCTTTCCATTGAGCAAGCTCTTTGGGTCTGCCGCTCGTCTCCTAGAGAAGGTAAAGCTACTTCTTCTGAAAGCAAGAAGGTGTGGGGCATTTGGCCATCGATGTGGGGTAAAAAGTGTCTGGCATGGAAGATGTCGTGTGTCAAAGGGGAATTGAAGTTTGGTTGGGCGAAGGCCGATCCAGAGAGTCTCCCTGCTCTCAAGATCTTCGGCCCATAGAAGTGTATGTGCGGCCATGAATCGCACTCGAGCGACTGGGTTTGTGGCGACGATCCGCTCAGAAAGTTTGAACCCTCAATCACAATGGAAATGTTACCGCATAGATTGTCCGCCCGCCGACGAGTCGGGGAATACAATGGTTGTTTCAACCGTTCGTAAATATGGTTCACATATGAATAGATGTGCGAAGAGGGTGGATATGATGTAGAGGTATTATGATCCTAATCTAAGTGTGATATCTGGGAAGTCAAATACTTCGCGAGCTCGTAAAGTGCGACGCGGATGAATTGTGATTTGCGGAAATATGTTGTGAAGGGAAACGCGCGCTATGCTCCTAGATTACTCCAGACCACCGCTGAAAGTACAGTTGAAGGCATTTTGGCAACTTTGAAGGTGGACTTTGAGTTTGAAGCTGGTGGAAGTCCTCTGGGACAGAACCAAATCTTGTTACGCGTTATGGAACTAGGCTCGGTTAACCGGATAGGTAACGGTTGATAGACGCCCGAGTCCCACTGTTGTCTTTCCATCAATGTACAAAGGTACACCACTACTGTTGAAAGGAGCCCGTCTTCGTTCTTTGCTTCCGTGGGTAGTGTACCCCCTCACAGCTCTACTCATCACTTCCATGCTCATAGATATTGCATGAGCACGTTCATTGAGTTTTCCGGAGCACAGATCCCGATGTGATTGGCCAAAGGGATGAGCCTCCTTTTCCACAACTCATACGCCCCTCTTTAGCTTGTGATACAAACATAGTGTTTCGCACAAAGAAGGGTCCTCGGGTGGTATCATTTCCTTCGCCAGGACCCCTTCTCATGTTCTTCAGGTGTCCGGCGGAACCTCTGGGAAATTAATGAACTTCACAACATTTGTGGTAATGAGGCACTGTTTTAGAGAGAAGTTACCCACAGGGTCGGTACCGCCTCCATAGGCAGTGGGATTTAGTTGTTAGCGTTCCCTTTCCGTGAAAGAGACAAGTGAAAGAGACATCGTACCAGTAATGCCACATACAGACATTCGAGGCTAATATAACTGCAGATTATTGCAAGGACGATGACACAAAATGAGGTATGGAACGTAAAATATGCTGGAGGACCCAAGTATATCTCGATGTGATATACTGGCAGGTCGTTACCCCAACATGTGCTGTGAAACTTCCTCGGTAGTTGAACTATTTCAGGAGCACCTCTCCAAACCGCACATGCAAAACTGAGCATGAAATGAAAGATGAACCCCAAAATCTCCCGGAATCTGGTGCTTCTCCGAATCCTCATGGAAGAGATGTCCGACAGGATGGAAACCTTTCAGCATGAAGTAGCCTTCCACTCAAGTGAATATCACAAACCGAGTATTTGCTAAGGTCTAACTAAGGGAAATGAAAAGTTCTGCCGCCGGGAGTCTGGCAAGGACATCTTGTGACGAGCGCGAACGGCTCCGCCGCGTTGCTGGTGCCTCACCCAAATATCTGAATCGACTACCTTTGGTGTATATTGTGGCAATCTCAGAGGGGAGTGTGCTCCGACTTCTGATCTGTATAATTCGGAGTCCTTTTCGCCTCAGGTATAGAATGGGAACGAAGCCCAACTTGAAGTGTGCCGCTTGGTCTAAATCGGTCTACTGTACCACTATTGAAACTCCCCTCTACCCAATCGGCCCTCCATCGGCAGAGTATTGGGATAGTCTCGCTGCCTGTGAGCCTCGCAATAGATGCCCAGCCCTAAAGTTCCCGGGTTGCGGTGCCTCCATCCAGGTGTCTGGCTCAGTCACCCACCTGCAGTTCCAGGGCCAGGCACCCAGGCTGTCAAGAACTTCTCGCTCGATCGACCGAGGGCATCTTCGGACTCATGAGATGTGCAAGTGGCTCTGTACAGAGCGATTACGGCCGCTGCTGGACGCAACTCGAAAAGTGCACTCGAGGCCGTTCACGGAAATGGACCTGACCAGCGGCCTTTAGAGAAAGCGGTGTTTTTGCCATCAGCGCAAAGTTCAAACTCTCACCATCGAGGTGCCTTAAAGGGAATGAGGCTTAGCCTCAATCAACATCGTTGTCGCCATTTCTCTGGTGGATGCATTTCCGTGCATGAAAACGCAACAGGAAAAAGGGCAAGTAGACTTAGGTTTCTTCTAATGTGACAAGGTGTAAAGTAATCCTCACGATTCCGCCTTCTCAACGCGTGATGCACCAAATTACGGGGCCTATCGATGGATACTGGCGGGGTCTGTTGAGCGACGGAGGCGGAGAAACGTCCGGCCTCTGAAGAGTAGCTTTGATGAATTAGTCTGCAACCAGTGGGCCATTCCAGCGCGAACTCTAATGTTGCACTCCAGCGCTGTCACCTCAGGTTGGAGGGGCAGTCGGAGTGAACACACCTGTTGACCTGAAGGTTTTAGACAAAGCACGCGATGGTTGCGCTATCGCTCCATGTCAGGCGACAGGAGCAAGAAAGAAGACGGCGAGCATCATTAACGAGTCTCCAACTCCTGAACACATGACAGCGGCCAGCCCGTCCGGAACCGTCAATATGGCACAGAACATATACATAAGAATCATAAGACTCGAATGTATTCAACTTGAGAAGAACACTTGTAAGTGGTCTAGATCTTCAATGGGAGGTACAAAAGCCAGGGTAGATATCGAATCCCATCGATTTCCACATTTCACAGACCGAAGAACTGGATGGAAGGGGAGGAAGCAGGGTTGGCAGTAGGATCTACAAAGTCAAGTACTACTACGCTGGTAGATCGTCGCGATCAGCTGACAGAGTAGAATTGAGTTGGAGAGCGATATCGCATCAGAGTCGCCGATATTAACTCTTCCGGGCAACGGTATCACGAGTTGGCCGCAATCGATGGATGCGATGGTTCGAGATCCTAGCCGCGCATATGAATTTCTTAGGGGATCCATGTTAACGCAAGGACACGCAGACTGTAGGCTGTACGCAAAAGACCATGTTTACAATTTGGAACATCGGAATGGAAGGAAGAGAGAGGATCCGGTTTGAAAAGGCGAAGCGTGCTCCATTTAGGGTAAAGCCGAGCTTTCCAACACCATGTGCAGCCATGTGCTCATGCCGCGTCGTCCGTCAGAATTGATTCCGACATGGCAATGGACGCCCCCAGCCCCACCGAAGCGCGGTCGGGCTCTCCAGAAGCTCTTGTTATTCTGCTGAGAAGCCAAGATGGTTGTCGAGAAGTCTCCAGAGGTCTGAACGAGGCTTGGGCAGGAGAGGTCAAGTCGAGTAGAAGGCCAACTGGGAGGAGGCATCTCCCAGATGAGGAAAGTTTAATTAAGCGATAAGATAGCCAATAGGCGGGTCACGCAATCGGAACAGGCCATTGCTAGGGTGAATGAGGGATACCAGGGAGACGCGTGTCGGGTGGCCCAGATTCAAAATGGAGGTCACAAGACGCCAAATCCAGAGTGCATCAACTGCGCAACATCGCAACGTGTCTCAAGAGCCTGAGCCCCAATAAACGAGTACACAGATCCTGATCCATTATAGAGCCAGTAAAAGCAGCTTCAGGTACCCCAGTCGACATAAGATTTTGAGCTGAAAGTCAAAAAGTCAAGGAGGTGAATTGCAACCATCAGTATTTGCCTAATGCGGATTTGTGTTGATGAGGTTTTTCTGTGGGATCAAAGTTGTCCGCATTATTATCTCTCCCTCAGACCGCCATCGACAGTGCCTTTGCCGCTGCCTTTTGGGCTTCCAATACCGCCTTCAATCTGGATCATCACAGGAATTCATGTTCTTTAGTTCAAACCAATGGCAAACAATTTCTTCACAAGTAAGTTTTTCACAATCTTTCAAACTCAAAGTCGGCCCCGAGATGCGGTCATACGACTCGTGCACTGGGCGACGACGTCCAGGACGATAGCCGGCAATCGTAGACACGTTCAGGATGCTATAGAGTCACTGAAAACGCGGTTATCGTCAGGCGGTTCACGATGTTGAGCCCAGTTTCTCTTTTGAATGATCCAATCTACAGGGTGATGGAAGCTGACGTCCTTGCATCGTATTTCTCTAGCGCAACCGAAACAAATGGCTTTCTCAGTACCGTCGCCTCATTCCCATACCGTAAGCGCCGTCGTAGGGCAGCCGTCGCTCGACGAGGAAGAGGACAACGACATCTGCCCAGTATGCGACGGCGAGTGCACATGCTCGAACAATGTCTCGCGCAATGTCTCCACCCCGCAGCCTGCGGCGACGGTGACTGGCCCAATGAGCATGGAGGAGCTAAGCAGGCACTACAAAGTAGTTACCTCGTCCTCCACACCTACTTCGCAGCAAAGAACGCCCCAGCTGCATCAACACACTGTCCCAAAGCCATCTGCCCCCAAACCCTCCCTCAAAATCAAGCTCACCGTCCCACAGAGTCTTCTGGCCAAAAGGCGGGCTACGCCCAGTACCGAGACTACTCCTCGGCCGCATCAGTATTTGAATCCAGACGGGACGATGTTCGCAGAAGAAAGCGGCGACGACGAGCCTTTGGCTGGTCCATCATCCCTGGTTCGATCTCCCCCTTTGTACGATTATCCCCTCAAACCTACTCAAAAAAAGCGGGGAAGGCCTCGGAAAGTCTTGCCCCCTGCTGCTCGAGATCTCTCGGTCGATTCAATTCCCACGCGCCCCTCTCTTTCGCCCGCACACAGGCGCACAAACCCAAAAACTTCCATCATCGGCCGCCAAAAACAGCCTGCGTATGCGACAAAGTTGGTAAAGAGCATCAAGAACCGTCCGCCACCTACCAAGAAGCGTACCAAAAAGCCTGGCCCAAAACGCAGGCGACCTGCCTATCTCGACAGCGATGCCTCTTCTGAGTCGTCCTTGAGTGATGACGAGGATATGTTCGGCATCAGCCACTCGTATGAGACTGGCGGGGTCGACGCAGGCCGCTTCCCCACCTTTGTTTCTGCCTCGGCATTGTCATCAATGGATTCCGACAACGATAGCTCCGATTCATCGTTGTCGGACTTCAGCGATTCTTCGATGCAGAACGAGGAGGAAGGGTTCATCTTATCGGAAATCCAGCAGAGAGCACGTGTAAACCGCGAGCTGCTCGGCGACAACACGCGGAAGACGTCACAAAACAACGAGTGGGTGATTCGGCCGCGCAAGAAGAGTGTTGGTTTGAGCGATGCGGAGGTGGATAGTGATGCGACAGAAGACGAAGACGAGGATGACGCACTTGCCATGGCCGAAGCCGATGAAGATGAAGAAGACGAGACAGATGAACGCAGCGTCGGTGGCAGCGGACTTGTCACCGGCTGGTCAGAGGAGGACGAAGAGTCGAGCTTTGACGCCGACTTGTTCTTTGCTAATTTGTCCACGACCTCGGATAGCGACAGCTCCTCAGACGAGAGTATGCGGGAGATGGGACTCGACGATGGGGACGATGACACCGTTTCGGACGCCTCGACCGAGGCAGGTTTCCATCACATGCGTGAGGGATTGGAAAACCTCCCTCTGGAGATCACAGAGGGCTGGGACGGCCAGTTGGTCTTTACCAATGGTCTTCCAAGCGCTGGCACTGGTCTGATCGATCTCGACTTTGAGCGCGACGCGTCCGCCTTCATCGTTCCTGGTGAGCCACCTTCCTTCGACGATGCTCAAGGTCAGGCCGAGGAGCATGACACCGATGTCGAGATGACCTCGTACGGCAGCGATGGAGACGACGGTTATGCCACTGACGGCGGCGAAGGCGAGGGCGACACTACGGACGAGGAGTTGGTGGACGACAACGATCTACCCAACGAACGTGCCATGAAGCTGTTCAACTTCCCTCACAGCGTCAACTCCATTAACCCTCTCTCCACCGTCAGTCCCATGGTCACTCCTGCCAAAACCCGCTTCGCCCCAGGCCCACCAGGCCCACCACCGACGCCTGCTGATATCCTTTCCGGAAACGTCTTCTATGATTCTGACGACATGGATGAAATATTTGATGACGAAAGTCGCCGAAGAGCCTTGAGCACAAGTTCAAAGGGCAGCAAAGGAGGCCCTAGGAAGGGCGTGTTCATGGTCATTCAACAAGCTCGGAGGCAGGCCGTAATCGACGATAAGCATAACGAGATTCCTTCACCCCATCCAAGATTCAATCGCAATCGACGTGCAAGGAAAATCAACGCTGTAAGTCCATTTACAGCCTTCTTTATGCTCCAACGCCCTAACCCATTTTGTACAGATCGAGGCACTGATCAAGAAGCATTTCAACGCAATGAAGAACGAGCTCGCGTTTGCTGCCACTGCTGCACCTGTGGTACCAGCCGGCGATGAATCGCGACTGCTACCTTCTGTCGAGATCACCGCAGAAGCAGGACCCTCCTCAGCACCCGACTTCATGGGTACCCACACCCTCAGCTCCCCCATCGCGCTTGACGATGTCCTTGACGTCTCCTTCCTCAACCATGACCCCAGTGGTTCGATCCACGCTCATGGCGATTCCGCCGCCGAAGGACCACCCGAAACCACCACCGCAGACGATGAGAGTGATTCCAACACCAAAGAGGCCAGACATCTGCAACGATGGGATGTCATCTCTGTTTCCGCCTTCAGGCAAACTCGCGAGCACGCTACGATCATGGACAGCCCTAGCGCATCCACCTGGACACCTGGTACAGCTCGACGGACCCCTGCTTCTAGCTCGGATTACGGAAGCATGTTGAAAGCCAGTCCATTCAGTACCATGCTTTGGCCAACGAACAAGAGATCGAAGAAGGATGGTAAAGCTCGTGCGATGTCGGTTTCACCATTGCTCCAGCCAACCAGAGCTGATGGCGACGCGACTCCCACAAACAAGCAAGCGCTTGTTCCTTACCAGCAGCAGCCACAGCAGAGCGATTATCAGGACAAGCATGCGCACAAAAGCAAGAAGGAGCTGAAGAAGGAGAAAAAGTTGAAGAGGAAGGGGTTCAATGGTCATGGTCACCGTGCAAATCACCATCATCACTCACATCATCACTATCCCAACTCAAAATCCAGAGCCACTGGGTCGGCCCAGAGGAGTGGCTTCATGACTGGCGTTCCACCTTTGAATCTGTAGTCGCCAGTCATCGCCCTCAGTTCTTCTGTCGCCATCCCGTCTCCCCCAACATAACCAAACTCCAGCATCCGGTCCAAGTTCGAGAACTTGGTTCCTCCTACATGAGTTTACGAATCCTCTATGCCTCCCACAACCAAAATTGCATTTCCTTTCACTATGATTCCAGCACTCCCACCCCTTCCATCCCCTATCATGGCTGCCATCCTCCACTTGCACATTCCCCCCTTCCCACCAGTACCCACCCATGAATATGAATCTTTTTTCACTCGTCTAATCTCTTGGTAGAGTCTCCTTTTCGCAATCACCCTTCCCCAATCCAATGCACTTGTATTATCATCCTCATCATCATTATGGGTTTCCTCGCGGATGGCACCACTGGCTTCTTGACTAATTCTTAATCGTTCTCTCTACTCCCTCCATCGTCTTCTTTGTTTACTCGCTTCACATTCGGGCTTCACTTGGTGGTCTTTGTTATGTGAACTTGGCAAAAACGAGAAAGAAGCAGGGCACCCTGCTTTCTCGCTTGCGGGCGACGTGACCAACGTGGTCATAGTCGCCTTCGTCTCCTCCTCTTACTGTTGTACATCTTGTATGCAAAACTTGTCATTCCCAATGAAACAAATAGGCAAAAAAAGCATGCAGGTCCCCTGAGGGCGCTCTGCCGCGTCCTTAATTTCACCAACGCGCCTCAAAGTACCACGTGAGAATCACATTATTCGACGCGTCGCGTTACGTCCGAAAGCGGAAACCCCTCTTGTCTCCAACGTTCACCTGCTTTGGCGCTCTCAAGCAGATCCAGCATTCGCCTGCCGTAAAAATGAACGCACCTACGAATGCAACACAGGCCAAGGAGCGTCTGTACTCTCAGCTCGCAGGCAGTCTGGGTCGGATGTCTCGCGCCCTGAGCCAAACAGCGGACCTCTGCGAGCAGATGCAATATGACTTGCATGCGATGAAGGTATTTGCTGGCCTGGATGCTGCAAAGTGAGTAAATCACAACCAATTTTGATCATCGGGATCGCTTACGAAGCTCGTAGGCTTATTACCATTGCAGAGCAGTTCAGCGCCGAAGAGGAGGAGCGGGCAAAGAAAGCTGAGGCTGCGACATAGGACAGACGAAAGTAACGCCAATGGACTTGCTATCCTAGCCACCGTTTGGACCTGCGAATCGACACGGTTTATGGTGCTCAGCCAAGATCATGCAAAAGGGTTCCGCGTTTCGAGGTTTGGTGACCGACCCCTCATGCTCGTCTCTGTCCACTGGCATGGTCATCTGGATAAATGAGATCGAATTATGAGTTACCACAAGCAAACAGGGGCGTACTCAGCATGGCTGCAGACGTGCCCACATTTGTAGAGGAGTTCGTCGATGCAGAACATGATTCTGCCTTTCCAGAGAACGGTAGTGGTAGTTGTTATGGAGGGGCTTGTCGGTTTGAATTGGAGTTCTTGAGGTGTGTCTGTGAGAATGGGAGGTGCGAGTGTGCGAGAGCTGACTATCGTATGGCTTCAAACGCAATCAGCTTTTACTGCCCTTCACCCACCCCAGCACATTACACAGACTGTCAGACCGGCGAAGGACAGATTTGGACTACAACAAGGCAAAACTCGAGGAACTGCGTAAGGCGCGGTTGGAGCGACAGAGACAGCTTGAGGAGGTGCGTGGATCATATGATGGCTGTCGCACCCTCTGGCTGACCTTTGCGACCCATTTTGGTTGCGATCACAGCCAGTACGGCCGGGCTCGCCTTCACAAATGGTTGAGGAAGTAGGCTTTATTGTTAAAGCCCAAGCAGAGGGGCAAGGAGAGGCACAACAGGGGATCTTGCCCCTTTAGGATACCTCCCGAGAGTGCCTGCGGTAGGCGCTCATCGTGGTCATGATCACCTTCCTGGAACGTCTGCCTCTGAAATGGACAGCAGAACTTGAAGTGATCTTACCTCGTACAAGGGGCTCTTCTCGTTGACTGCTACCCAGTCTGTGTCGAGTACCTCGGCAGCGGATAATGCATCCAAGAAATGAATTCATTTCAAAAGGTCGCCATGCTACTTGGACGACAATCTACAAGACTACGTCCAGATGGCCATGAGGTCAGGGGTTATGGAGATGAGAGCACATGAGCATAATGAAGCGAAGGCCGAAAGCTACATCAGGTTGCATAAGTTAGCAAATAAAGAGTGCATGTTATGTAGTCTGTGGATGGCAAATCCAGTAATTCTATTGATTACGATTTCACCACGTCAGATGATATCTTCGATATCGCAACGAGGGCATCCAAAAGTTGAGGAACGATGAAAGGGTGGGTCATCTCCCGTCTAATGTCGTGCAGCACCGCTTCTCCCTCCTCCCGACGTCTTCTCTCTTCTTGTAGTTCCTTCCTGAGAGATTCAAATTCTTGGCGCAAGGCATCCTCACCCTCTTTGCGCGCTCGTCGCTCTTCCACGAGTTCCTTCCTAAGGATCTCAACATCCTGCCGTACCTTGCGTTCCTCGTCAACTTGTTTTTGAAACCCCTCCATACGAGCCTGCAGGTCTAACAGACAGCATCAGACTTTTGTTCGACTAATCAGCAAAACAGATGTTCTCTTACCCTTGATATTGGCTGCTTGTTTCGCGTTCGTATCAGCAGCGGCACCATATGTAGGAACAAGCGGATTATCAAAATAATCGCGCGACTTGTTCAAGTCCTTGACGATTGACGCCTCCCGGCTGACCCCGTGCTGCAACTGCTTTCGCACATCCCATAGCTCTCGTTTCAGAGTCTTTGTCTCTCCAATATCTGAATAGCCTCGATGCGCTGATATCGAAGACCCTGAAGAAGAAGGGTGAGCAAAAGTGAAAGATGGGGAAGGTGTTGGGGCAAGCGTCGATTGTGAGGGACTGAAGGGAGCTGCAAATGACGAACGGGCCGATGGTGGCGGAGGATAGGCAATGGCAGTGGGAGGAGGAGGAGGAGGAAGCGACACAGTCGGTTGGCTCGGGAGCTTTGCTTTGAATGAGAAGGCGGTCCCTGGGACCGAAGAATGGTAGCCTCCCGTGGGAGGCGGAAGAGAGCTGTTGACAGTAGAGCTAGGGATCGATCCTGAGCCTTGGGCCAGAACACGTGGAAGGGAACTTGTTTGCTTTGCAGCCAAAGGTGCAGAATAACGACCAGTCCCAATTAGCGAAGAAAGAGAAATGTCGACTGGTTCTGCTTTGACTTTTGGATCGGTATTCTGAGAACTCGGGACGAATACTGGTGGTGCGAGAGCTTTCACTTTGGCAATAGCCTCTTTAATAAAGTCGTCTGCAGCATTGAAATCTGGTGTTGGTTTGGCCGGGGCGTTTGTAGACGGTAAGAACTTTTTCTTTGGTGGCTCCAATCCCGGTTGTGGTAGATGTGCATTGGGACGCTTCTTGGTCTGGAAATTTATCTGCTCCGTGCTTGTACCGGCTGGTCTAGATAAAAAGGATTATTAATTGGCCATAGGTACTATTACAGCCGACGACTTACACCTCACGAAATGTGGCACTCGTTCTGTAGGTTCATAGCATTCAGTCACACCAGAGAACCAGAGAACACAGGTCATTTACATTGAGAGTTCCACCAAAAGCTGCTTCAAAGATTCTTGCTGTGCAGGATCACTGGGCCGTAGTTTCTGAAGCAAATTCTTGTGCAACACCTATCCAAAGGAAAAGAGTGACATAAGACCCGGAGATGAATACAGGTACCACCTGGCAAGCAGGTGCAAAGGCCCGACGACGTACACCGTAAGATTCCACATCAAACCAGGAGAATTCAACCTGTCCATGGGTCACAAGTGTGACGTTGTCAGACTTCGGATGAGGTATCCTCAGTTGCAAAGCATCGTCTCGGATGACTTGCAAGGACTGAGGAGTGAATTTAGCGAAATGTTGCGTGGCTTTTAAACCATGATAGCGGAAAGTGACGGTGATATCGATATTTTGACCTTTGGGCTTCTTGTGGTAGTATGCATGGCTCATTGTCTGTGGTTAACCAGGGACATGAAGCTTCTTTGTCAAATGGTTGTGATGGTCAAGAACATGGAATAGGGGCTTCTCAAATTCGGGAGGTTGTGATGTTGAGGCGGAGCCGAGTCGGAACCTGAAATAGGTTCTGACTCCTGCCACTCTGCCATCCCGTACGTATATATAGCACTGTGGAAATCACTGCTACCGTTTGGCTACCTCGCTCCCCCTGCCCTTGATCCTACTTTTGCATTAGCAACAATTCCCACTGAGCAGGTCGAGCCAGCCAAACTCACCAGCATCGGCTGGCATGGCCCTTCATGACTACATGGCATGCAAGCATGTCCTTGACAAGCTTCGCGCCAACGAGCACGCCATAATGTTTCTACGCCCTGTCAACCCCGTTATCGACGGGGCCCCCGATTACCCTGGAGTAGTGAAGGAACCCATGGACCTCCGGACAATGGGTATCAAGCTCCAGCAAGGAGCATACCAGGACCGTGCGGCCTTCAAAGCCGATTTCCTTCTAATAATAGGGAACGCGAAGCTATACAACCCGGTTGGAACATTTGTGTACAATGAAGCCATCTGCCTCGAAGCCTTCTTTGAGAAAGAATGGGCCGATTAGCAATGAGACGGTGGATGGTTAGTTGGGGCAAAAGGCTTAACAAGTCTTGTCAGTATATCCATCATGTCCCAAAAACGCCCAGCTGAGCCTGCGCCGCGAGGCGATTACCCTTTCGTAGGTGGCTCACTAATCTACATGTCGTTAGAGCTGCCTGCCCTTTGCCACAATCTGTTGCGGAGGATTAGGTTGGAACTAAGGCTGCTGCCGAATATGGCGCACCAGATATTGAGACGGTGTACAGTACAAGTAAGTGAACTAGCATGTTATGAGCCAGGAAAGCAAGAAAGCAGGATAGATAAGATGGTATGGTACGAATATGAGTGTACAGTAGATGGAGAGAAAGTGTGCCAGATGATCAAGGTGTCCAGGTGGCCCAAAAATCCAATTCCTTGTATTGCAAAAGTTGTTCGCAACTCCTCAGTCGTTCAAGAACATCACGACAGAAAGCTGCATAGGAGGCACGTATCTGGCCCCCAGTGTAAGAGAGGTTACTCCTCATCGCCGAAAGCATCTTCTTGACTTGCTGAAGGTGGTTGCTGGGATCGGCGCTGTTGGTCATAAGACTCTGAAGATTGTAAAAGATTGCTAGTTGTGCGATTTGTGTCAGAATGCGCCATTTCCGAAAGAGGGGCAACTCACTGCCAATGATAGAACTGCGCAATTCCAGAAACTGGTCCGCGTCCAAGCAGTAGATCCTTGTTTCAGGGTCCGGCGCGGGAAGGGCAGCGCACTCTCGCAAAAGCGGGTGTTGGAGCTGGTCCAAGGAGAAGATGGCTGCAATATACTGAGCATCGAATCGAGGCTCCGGCTTTGGAACGGTGACTAGGCAGTGGAAGAATGTCTGAAGGAGTCTGAGTCGGATGGACGGAACCTATTAATTATATTTTAGCACTCGTTTAGAACCTGATTGAGGACAAGACCGCACCAGCCAGGCCTTAGGGCATCGTTCGACACAAGCGAGAGAGGCAATAGTATCAACCATCCTTGCCTGTAGCTCACTATCTCTGCGAACAGGTTCGATTGCCTTGTCCACATGAGTAAATATATCTGTCCAATCCTCGGGCATCGTTAGGACCTCGCTGATTACTACATTGAAAGCGAGACTCACTTTCTCTTGAGGGTCGATTCCTATAAGGCGGCATCCGATCCAGCACGATGTCCAATCGTGCATGCGCTCGAGGTGGACCGGTCTGTGCAATATGGCGCTCGCCCCTTCACTGAAGGCCCGGTACATGAGCCAGGGAAGGCCAGTCTGCATCAGAGCCTGAATTGGACATTGTCAGAGGGTGTCTGGGCTATTCTGTGATAGACACTGACCTTTTTCAACGCCGCATCTTCTTCAGTATAAGGCCTCGATTGCGGTTCCTGAGGTTTCGCGGCGAGTTCAGCGGGAAGGTCCACACCAGACCAGTCAATATCGTCAAAGCCGGAGATGTCGCCAAATGGATCCTGGCTCTCCTCCTGCTCATCTCCCTCGGGCGCTTCGGATGCTGGAATGGCGGGTAGGGGAGGTCGCTCGGGAGGTATGGCGGCAAACCGAGCTTCGACAAATGCCTGAGTAAGCCTCTGAACTAGATGTTTCATGTCGAAGTTATCCCGAGTCGCAAGGAGAAGACGGTTGACGCTGGCTGCAGAGATACGACTGATCAAAACTTGAAAATGCTTTGTGAGCGGGAAGTTACGCACCCAACAAATCAGGGGCCGGGAAACGGCTAGCCTCCTTTAAAGCATGCGTGATTTTGGATACGACCTCGACCAATACAGAACTCAGAACGATCACAACAGACATTTTCTCCTCTCGTTTATGTTCAAACGGGATCTCCTTAATCGTCTTAAAGCGCTCCGCAAGGGCCCCAGATAGCTCGCCTACCCATTCCGCCACAGAATCCAGCTTCACCTGTGGAAGGCGTCGCACCAGGAAAAGGCCCCAGTAGTGTACCCCACGCATCAAGGTGTAGATGGTTTGAGAATCTGCCTCGTTAAACTTGACCAAGTTGCGAAGTTGTCCTACCTTCGTATCGTACAAAGATGGATCGAGGTACACGGCGACAGCGGCAGCCGAGATGCGGTTGATGAGCATGGAGAGCTCATGGAGGTCGGGGTGCTTTTCATTGGCGTAAGCCACTGCCGATACGGGCTCCGCAAGCGAAACGAGTTTGCGAATTGCACCAGAAAGGCCTTTCTTGTCAGATTCTGGGCCATCCTTAGCGGCCTTGACGATGAACTTGAGAAGCAAGACGTAGGTCGTATCCTTGCCCTCAAAGACCGCGATGGTGTCATTCTCGGTACGACGAAGGAAGTCGGGAAAGTCGGGTTTTTCGCACCCTAGGTTGGCGAACTTTCGAGGGGCGAAGATCTTGTCCACAAACAGCTTGACCAGTGGGTAGATGTCTGCAACTGTCCACTTCCACCTCTCTTGAAGAATCAAGCAACGCGAAAGTATGTATCGGAGGTAAGTGTCCTGTTCGCCGGTGTCGTCGCCAAGTTGCTTGAAGGTCCCCTCGAATAGGAACTTGATTATTTCCCAACAGGCTGGCAGGTTCGGTTTGCTCAGCGCAATTCCGCGGATTGAGAATTGCGATAAGGCACAAAGACTGAAAGTGACTTTCCAGCACTGCTCGTAAAGTGTGGCAATCGTAGGCTTGTCAGCCGCCATTGACCGAAAAGCTGCAAGAATAAATTGCCAGAACAGAGGCATTTGCTTTCGCCCTGTAAAAGGTCGCCCGAGTTCTTGAAGCAAGTGAATGAGGCGAGCCCATAGCTCTGCTGCCAGGAGGTCGATATCCAAGGGGTTCCGGGAGTTTGGTTCGGTTTCGAGTACCTTGAGTGCACCATCCAAACCGCGGGTGAGGAGATAATGCATGAGGAGCTTCACGGCCTCCGCTAACGGCGATGAAGTGATCTCCATACGTGCATTTAAGATTGGGCACGCGATCCGGGCCCCAATCTCCACCGCGAACCAATTGACTTGCAAGGTGAGGACGTCGATAGAACGCGGTGGGAGGTCTAGGGCTTTGAGGCGGAGGACAATACGAGTGAGCTGTTCTTCTACAGATTCCCGAATACAGCCCTTCTCCATGTCGTCAACTTTGGACAAGTGGAAGGATGTGGCGTGCGAGATGTGCTGCATTGCCATCGCCCATTGTTCCATTTCCGCGTCCTGATCTGGGTCCGGAATCTTTGTCGCAAAGTCAAAGAGGTCCTCAAAGACCTGCGTAGTGGCTTGGATAAGGCGTTGGGTGTCGAGGTTGTCGCTGAGATCGAACTTTTCAAACCCGTACAGCACAAGTTTCGTCGGAGCGGTGGGTTCAGCAGACTTGTTGACAACAGAGCACAACTCATTCAGTCGTCCCATTGCCGTGTATGATGCGGGAGAGAAAGACGAGCCCACAGGGATGGGCTCGACACCGGCATCCTTGAGCACTAGAACCTCCTCCACAAGAGGACCTTCGTCGACCGTTGGTTTGGATTCTACCATAGTTCCTTCCATGTCCCAGGGTGCGTCCAAAATCTCAACGTCTGAATCGATAGGTTCCGTCGACTTTCTCCTCGGGCCTGCTGGTGTGGGGTCATGTGGTCGCGGCACTCGATGTGCTGCAGGGCCGTTCCATGGCCTGTACTTCGCATGTGGATCAGCGTTCCGAGCGACGAAGCGTTGCTCCTCCACCTCCAAGTTACCCGCACGGTAGGGGACGCGGGTGCTTGGGCCGGCCTGCAGGATGGCTCGTCCGTTCTGAGCGACGATATACAATCCCGCGTTTTTAATACGGGCCCGCTTCTCTTTTTCTTGTTGTTTTCGCCTCTTCTCTCTCTCCACCATGTCCACTGACACTACGTTTCCTTCAGAGTCACTCTCTCCTTCGTTCTCATCGTCGGTAAACTTGGGACTCGGCGGCAGGTCCGACGATCGGGGCATCCTATTACCCCCACCATGGGAAGATGTATGTGAGCGTTTCTTCGAAGCCTTCGAATAGCCGTCGAATTGGAGTGTTTGCTGTTTTCCGCGCCCGATGTTCTTGCCGCCTCCGGTCACGATGTCAAGCTTGAATTTCTTCCCCCTTGCATTCCCGTTACTACCGCCGCCACCACCACCACCACCACCACCACCACCACCTCCTCCTCCTCTACCAGAGCCTTTTGATTTGCCTTTTGATCTTCTCCGGGGTCCACCTTCCACGATGAAACGAGTCCCAGACAGCATGTAGTCGATCAAAGTCTTCTCCACTCTCGGTCTGCCTTCTCTATGTTCGCTCTTCGCTGGATCTCGCGTCTTAGTCTGCATCAGCAAAGACATTGCTGCAGTATTGATTTCCTCGATCTCTGAATCCGAGGAAAGTTCGTATACGGGGTAATCCTTGGCAATCCGTCGTTTCTTGGGTTTGACCCAGTCGAGGCGCGTCTGAATTTCATGGCGCCCAACGGGGGATAAAGAGCGTTGGAAGGGAGGGGAAGAATGCCTAACAGACGATGATATTGGAGGCTCTTGCGGGAATGAATCGTCCGAATGCAGTTCTGGTCGGTGGGGTAGGGGTTCATCTTCGCTTTCCGAGTCTCCTCGAATCTCTTTCAAGGGGCCTCCGAAGCCACGCCTCACTTTCGTTTGGCCAGGTTTCGGAGCGCCATCTTCCCCGTCACTGATAACCGCAGAGCGCTGGCGCTTTGGAGGAACCTTCTTCTTTGCGCTAGTCTGAAGCAGCTTTTGGGCAAGGCCACGGGGCATCATTCTGCACAAAATGTTGGCTTTATCTTTGGAGATACCGTTGAGAGGCGAGTCACCATCCTCACCCTCAGGCTCAGATGAACTCGAGCTTGAGCTGGATATGGCAATGGAATTACGGCTGCGTTGGGAAAGCGTACGCTTCAGAGAACGGCGTTGCGTCGTATCCTCGTCAGAAGAGATGTTCAAGACTTCAGGCTGTTGTGCTGGAGGGCTGTTCGTAGCTGCCCGGTCCCCATCGTCTTCGGAGGGGTGGTCAAGTGTAGAATAGTCTTCAGGAGCATATCCTTCGAAGTTAGGCGGGTCAGCAGGGTCGGACGAGGGGCCTTCACCTGCATGAGTAAATGAGATGATTGGTCATGGACGTCCGAAAAGGTGCTTACTGTTGTTGAAAGGAAATGGAGACGCCGACTTCCTTGAGGTCGGTACACCAGCGCTCCGCGTACCGTCTTTGGGCCTTGGCTTCGGTTTGACCCTTGCTGCCTCCTTCTCCAGCTCTTTTCTCCTCGCCTTCTCTTTCACCGCTTCTCGCTTCCGCTCCTTCTCTGCACGCCTCTCTTCCTTTTCCTTCCTTTTCTGTTCCCTCTCTTTGGCCCGAAGCATTTTCGCGTTCTGCCTTGCAAGCTTGTCCGTCTCTTCATCGTCCGACTCTTCAAACTCTTGCCTTAGCTGACGAACCAAATCATCGACTTCGTTGTCGCCGTCCGCCTCTGCGCTTTCCTCGCGCAATGATGCCGTCTTCTTCTTCCTTCTTTCTCGCTCACGTTCCTCGTAAGCGCCATCGTCGTCTTCTTGGTCAATGAACATGGTCCCTCCTGGAGCTTCCTGCGACTCCTCTTCCTCATACTGGTCCTCCGGATGATGAGCACGATGTCGCCCTGGACTCCTGACCTTCACCATAGCCTCTTTATTGTTTCTCAGAGTCCTCTTGTACATGATCTGGTCGTGGAGATATGGGTGTATTTGGGCAGCATTTCGTTTTCGCAGGCTGTAGCGCCGACCTTCGTCTTCTTGCATTTGCTGTAACTCTGCAGGAAACGGCTCTTCAGGTTGAGGTTGTGGGTGTTGTGCTGTTCGTTGGCCAGACCCAGATGGGGGAGAAGTTGCTGGGGACGAACGGCCTGCAGGAGGCGTGCCTTGTCGGGAGGATCCTACGGACAGTGCAAGGGACGCGTCCCGTACGGGAGACATAGCAAAGGGACTCGCTGTGGTTGGAGATCGGGGTGGGGGAGAGCTAAGTTTAACCTCGACATCCATTTCCAGGTCATCGTCCGAGAATAAGCGCGCGAGATCATCCTGTGGGCCGTCACTTCTCCTGCTTGGGGACGAGGAGCCCTGTATCGACTGTTCGCCAGGCATAATGCCATCCACCTGTGAACCTGCCAGTATAGATCGAATCTGAGAAGCGAGGCGAGAAGAAGGGGGAGACCCTGGGGGAGTGGTTGAACGATCATGTGAGACTAGACCGGATGGACTTGGCTCGCGTTTTGAGCTCGTTGCACCACGGGAAGGGTTCGTAGATAGTAACAGTGGATCCTGGGACATCTCACAGTCCTCCCAATCCATTTCGTCGTGGAACTGAGTTGCTGGAGATGAGACTGCTTGGCTGGTCTCGACTTCAGCCCGTTCAAGCTTCTTCTCAGAAATGGATAGCTCTGTCGACATAAATGGCTGTACGGGTACGTGAGCTTCGCTGCCAGCCTCGGACCTCTGTGAGTCCTGCGTTCTGACGGGAGTTTCTGCTGCTAATGGTAGTTCCTTGAGTTGCGCGAGTGAAGCAGCATCATGGTCAAGCTGAGTAGTGTCAGTACCCTCCAGAAGATATTTGAGCATATCGGACTCACCTTGACGCGTTTAGGAGGCCGATAATAATCGTTTCTCATTGCCAGTATGCCATCAGAGTAGACCCCATGTCCCCTCAACCGTTCCAATTCTTCACGCTCCTCCGCATCCGATGTTTCAACATATTCTTCGGAGGAATCATGGTCCATAAAGATACAGCCAAGGAAGAATTGCTTTCACAGAAGCCCGGCGTCGAGCAGCCCTGATAATGCGCTGGTCGTGGTCCAGAAACAAGCGCGGCCGACGCGGAGCGTGATGCCAGCCTGATGTGACACTGGCCACATGACCGTGACGGCACTGGATAACCAACCCCTGTCTACTCGAAATTAACAGCGCAAAGCAGCCTCCATTCAGCGCAAGTGGACAAAACGATCTATCGGCATTTCCCCCCGGGCGCACTGCCCGTCACGGACGCTTATCCTCTTTGTCCTGAACGACCACCAGCCTCTGAGTATCTCAGTACTCCGTGAAAACCCTCTTGAATAATAATGTCTAATCCTGGACCTAAGGTATTATCCGACGAGCAGCGCACTCGCAACGGTATGCCAATTTCCTTTGAGTAAATGCTGTCATTGACCAAGCATCTAGCCTCCACACCACCATGCATTATTGGTTTCGGAATGGACGGGGTCCTCGTTTCCTCCCCTAGATTTACATGGCTGGGCCCGATGAACACATCAACAGTCTTGGATAACATGGCGTACAACACGGGTGGGTGGCGCCCTGACATACATCCGCGAATGTTGGCGGATACGACAGGAGATGGACGCAAGGATTTAGTGGGATTTGGGCATGGTGGCGTATGGATCGCCAGAAACTCTGGGAATCACACCTTTGGGAAGATTGACTTTGCCCTTGGAGATTTCGGGTATACTTCTGGCTGGCGCCATGATCAACATATTCGCTTGCTCTCTGACTTGCGAGGAACAGGACGAGCAGACATTGTTGGCTTCGGATACGCAGGCGTCCTCGTTTCACTCAATCTGGGCGAGGGAAGCTATGCGCCAGTCAAAACTGGCCTTGCAGCATTTGGCACCAAACAGGGGTGGGCGTTGGACAAACACCCTCGCTACCTCGCAGACCTCACTGGGAACGGCCTTCCTGACATCATTGGCTTTGGTGAAAGCCATACCTACATCGCTCGCAACAAAGGCGACGGAACTTTCCACGACGCCCAATGCAGCCCTAATCTGGACGAGTTCTGCTTCTTATACGGATGGCGGGTAGCGATGCACCCCCGTCATGTGGTAGATCTCACAGGGGATGGCAGAGCGGACATTATTGGGTTCAAGAACGACGGCGTGTTCGTCTCCCTCAATGACGGTCAGGGCAACTTTGGGCCGATTTCTTTTGCCGTCCATGACTTTGGAACGTGCCAGGGCTGGCAGGTGGATAGGCACCCCCGATTCGTCGTGCCTCTAACGGATAAGCAGGCCGCAGACATAATCGGATTTGGAGAAGCCGGGGTCTATGTGTCGATGAACAAGGGTGATGGCACGTTTGAGCGTTCTAAGCTCGTACTGGGAGAATTCGGATTTCAACACGGATGGAGAACCGATAAGCATCTGCGATTCCTTGTTGACTTGACAGGGGATGGATGTCCAGACATTGTGGGCTTTGGCGAAGATGCCATTTGGGTTTCGTTTAACACTGGGCAAGGAACATTCGGCTCAGCTCAGAGGCTGGACTCAGAGTTCACAGTTAGCAAGGGTTGGACCTGCGACAAAACGCTTCGGTTTGTCAGTGTACTGTAGTCCTGATCACCTTGCTACATGTCATTCACTTGCTTCACCCCCTGCAGAAAAGGCCCGCAGAGTTAGAAAAAGGTTCACCACTTGCCCTTGAACAGGAATGATACGCAGTAACGCCCACTATCATAAGCAGCTCAGTGGCTACGTCCTTTGAGCAGGTGTGCCACAGCACTCCGAAAATACGCAGGCGTACGCCACACGTCTAGAGCAGGATACCACGGTACCGCGAGACTTGCTGGACATATGACATATCCAAGCCATAGAGTGGGACCTTTCAGGCCAACAGGCGAGCATAAATCGAGAATAAACACATGTTCGAACAACGGAACATACTAGCCGCACAATGCCACTGGGCTATTGCACCAGGGCGAATGACTATACCACGCATGCTTGTTGTTCAGTTGCTTCAGAAGCCTTTTTGGCGCATTATTCGCTCCCCAAAGCACACAAGGGGGCGACATCGAGCCACTGTGTATTTCAATGAGTGAAGGGCCTCTCTATCGGTTGGTTAGTCACTATGTACCAAGTGTCGATATCATCATCACCTGTACTCCTACTGGTAGTGCTAATGGCTATGGGAGAAACACGCTCTGATATTAGGGGCATCAATTCTGTAGAGCTCTGCTCAGCGTCTCTGCCATCCACTGTACCCTGTCGACGGTTGTGCCTCGATGCCATTCCACCTAGCGTCAGTGGCAGGACAGACTATGGTCTCGCAGAGGTTTACAAATCTGGTAAAGGGCGACCCGCCCTGGATTTTTGGTGGCTGTCTGAATTGAACAGTGTAGACCGGTCACCAGTCTAGACGGACAGTGGCCTCAGTTTGCAAACAACGATTGGTGCGCAAATTGAAAGCGCCTCAGGCGCTTACCATTCGGTGCTCGAGGCCCCTGGTTGGAGCGTGTTTGGTCGCGCAAACTTGAGTGGCAATGACCATATGACCGTGGCACTGCTGATAGCCAAATTTCCTATGCTTTCCAGGAAGAAGTGGCCTTCATCCGATCTGCCCTTGAGTCTGACTGGATTTTCCCTTGAAGATCACCTGGATTACTTCTGACGATCGTAACCCTGTCTGAAAAGCCCTCTCGAATACCGATGTCGAATCCTGGGCCCAAGATCCCATCCGATGAGCCAGGCGCCCACAACGGTATGTTGGTTGTCCTCAAGTAAACGCTGTGTCTTATCAGTCATGCAGCCACCTCCCCACCGCCATGCATCATTGGATTCGGGATGGATGGAGTGTACATCTCCTCCCTTGAACCCACAGGGCTGAGCGCAATGAAAATATCTATGGTCTTGGGTGACATGGCCTACAACGCGGGTGGTTGGCGCCCTGGTGTGCATCCGCGAATGTTAGCGGATACCACAGGGGATGGACGAAAGGACGTAGTGGGATTTGGACACGGTGGTGTCTGGATTGCAAGGAGCTCTGGAAATCACACCTTCGAGAACAACCGTCTCGCTCTGAGGGATTTTGGCTACAGCTCTGGCTGGCGCCAGGATAGGCATATTCGCTTGCTCTCTGACTTGCGAGGGACCGGACGAGCGGATATCGTCGGTTTCGGCCACGCAGGTGTCCTCGTATCACTCAATCTGGGTGAGGGAGCCTATGCGCCAGCAAAATTGGTCCTTGGGACCTTTGGTGTCACAAAGGGGTGGGCGGTGAACAAACACCCTCGCTACCTTGCAGATATCACCGGCAACGGCCTTCCCGACATCATTGGCTTTGGCGAAAGCCAAACCTATATTGCTCGCAACAAAGGGGGCGGAAACTTCCACAATGATTATCCAATCCCCAACTTGGCAGCTTTCAGCTACACTCACGGATGGCGGGTAGCGACACACCCTCGCCATCTCGTAGATCTCACCGGGGATGGCAAAGCAGACATTCTCGGGTTCAAGAGCGATGGCGTGTTCATATCCCTCAATGACGGCCAGGGCAATTTCTCACCAATATCTTTTGCCATTGATGATTTTGGAGCATCCCAGGGCTGGCAGGTGGATAAGCATCCACGCTTCGTTCTACCTTTGACAGGCAAGAAGGCCGCAGACATAATCGGATTTGGAGACTCCAGGGTTTATGTGTCGATGAACAAGGGCGATGGTACCTTTGAGCGTCCCAAACTTGTACTGGAAAACTTCGGGTTTTACCAAGGGTGGAGGACCGATAGGCATCCACGGTTCCTTGTCGATGTAACGGGGGATGGATGCCCAGATATCATTGGCTTTGGCGAAGATGCCGTTTGGGTCTCGTTCAACACGGGGCAAGGAACATTCGGCCCAGCCCAGAAGCTGAGCGAGGGGTTCACAGCTAGCAAGGGCTGGACTTGCGACAAAACGATTCGATTCGTCAGTGTATTGTAACCCAATTTCTCCGCCTGAGCTCCCTACAACAATGAGATTCGCTCACAGTGTCTCCTTCACGAAAAACGCCCTCAAAGTTCAAGTCAGTTAAAGAAAGCATTCGCCACTTTCCCCTGAATAAGAACCATATGAAGTAACGCCCAATATCCTGAGAAGGTCGGGGCTACGTCGTTTGAGAAGATGTGCCACAGCACTTCGATAACACGAGAGGCATCGAAAGCTGGGCAGCACTATATCAGTAGGAGATACGCCGGACTCATCCAAGTGATATTAGCAAGAGTCCGGGAGTACCCTCCAAGTCAGAAGGCGAACATAAGTCGCACAGAAACACATGCTCGAACACAGGCTTCAACGGAAAATGCCAGCCGCACATTAATGCTACTAGCAACTGGTGGCTATCGCACCATAGAGCGAACAAGTTGAACATTCATGCGCCTTATTGTGCCATTCCCGAGGCCATTCGTCCACCAAAGCACATATTGTGTAGGTCGATGTGCAAATGACTCCTTAGCCCGATGCTAACGGGCGTGGTCAGAGAAACGCGATCTAAGGGCTATAGGGGCATCAGGGAACAAGAGTCGCCTGGGCCACTGCGTTCCTGATACTACTATCCACATAATTTCTGTCACTGGATGCCATTAAAACAAATTTCATAGAGTCTTCCCAACGTTCGATTTACTCGCTCCGAGCTCTTAACCAGGGCTGAAGCCCCCGAAAGGAGCTCAATCGTTCGTGGAGTTTTTCGCTCCTTGGTCATTCACGGTCTTCCAGCTCCCAACGTCTGCTGTCAGCAAAACCTGAGACGCCAGTGCAGTTTAAAACGGAACGTCTCATATTTCAAGACATGTTCGAAGCAGGTCTAATCTCTCCAGCCGCCGCCGAGCCATTTGTCGGCCTCCTATCCGCGGGATACATAAACCTAGCCTCTACGTCTCCCTTTTGTCTCTCCTATCCTCTTCACTCCTTCCATCATACAACCCCCGTTGGGGAGTGGCTCTCTCTTGTCGCGCGACTATCTTGAAAGCGATAGTCTTGCCAATGACAAGCCTTCCACGTAGTGAAGTGTGCACGGCCTGTCTGCCTGACGGCTTTCCATCGTGGCGAAGACTCAGCTTCCCAGCCTGTGCATACTTTCGTGGCTGCTAGGACGATTTCAGTGGCTGGCCATCTTCTCCTATTCCGCAGTGAGATGTGGGCCGACTTTGGGGTTGGTGCACAAGCCCCTCATTCATTTGCACCATCGCCCGTAGTGTCCTCAGCTTGAGCGTGCCCGTTCTCACCTACGTTGACTCTAGCTAACACCGCTCTCAGCGTTGCGCTTGAACCATGAGTATATGGAAGGCGACCTGATCTGATTCAATTTTGGTGCTGCGAGGAAGACTCCATTCCCATTCCCATCCCATCTTCCAACGATTCATCACTAGGCCTGTGATGGGGAACGGCAGGTTGAAACCTGTTTTCCCCCTCGGGTTCTACCCCTCAAGCCGTCTCAAACTACTAGGCTGCGATTGGAGACGGAAGATTTACCGATAGTAACGGTCGAGACCCACATAACATAGGACTTTTTTTTTTTTTTTTTTTTTTTTTTTTTTTTTTTTTTTTTTTTTTTTTTTTCAATTATTCTCTCTGCGTTGCAATCCAAATGACCTCGCTGCCAATGATCCACTGGGCTACGAACGACGGCGGCTGGTGCCCCAGATACTGTTTCGTTGATTGGGTCCTACTCTGCATCTCCAAACCACTTTCCCCTAACTTTCCCCATTTCTCACAGGAGCTTCGATAGGCAAGTGAAGGCAAATGTCGCCCTCCCCTTTCAAGCCCTGTCTTTGGCTACAATCTCCCTCGTTTTCCAGGCTTAGGTGGGGGAAGTCATCGCATGGCTTCTCCTCCCTCAGGCTCCCTTGTCATGGGAGGGCTACCTTCATGGCTCCAAAACGCGTATAAACATTAGTATAATGATGACACGCTACTGACGGGTACTCTAGTCCTGAGCCTTAAAACCGACTTCTTCTTGGCATGCTTGCCGAGAGGATCCATCTCGTCTCCAGACAAGGACTTATCTGTCGCTCTGGTCGATATCCTGTAACCTCAAGCGTTGGTGGAAACCTCGTAATACTCTAACCACAGTTGAGCGCCCGCCTTCGGCCTCCAGGGCCGAATTGGTGAACGGATGACCCCGATTGGGCGGCAAAACCACCGAGACCATTGCCTGATTAGCAAACACTTGCAAATGGATGATGTGCTTCGGACCAATGCTTTGCTCATTTTGCCTCTGGGGAATTGAATAATTTCAATTGAATTTGTCAGAAATAGAAGAACATGACTTTCGGCCTTTCCATCTGTGCTACCGTCTTCACCTTCCCTTGGATTCTGTGAGTTGGCGTTCCTTAGAGCAATATCGTCTGTAGCTCACCCTGGTCCTTCTCTCTGCAGTGAGCCATGTCAGTTGAGGCCGTTGCGCGTGTAGCCTACCTCTCGTCTGAGGTCGTCGTAGACTCTCAGTCGATCGGCCCCTCCACTTCCAAATTCTCAGAGACCTTCGCTGCTCTCTCAAAGGCTACTGGCCACAAGGCGACTGTCATTCCGACACCATTTGGAGGCGATCCAGGATCAACACTGCTGAGATACGCCTCCGACCTAACCACATTCACCGCGGTAGCCAGTTCGCAAGTGGTTACTCGACTTGTCCTCCACCTGTCAGACATTTCGACAAGGCCTGTGGTCCTTCATCTGGCCGTGCAAGATGATCTGACCGACGTTCTGTACCTCCGATCGGCCGTCCCTTTCTTCATTCTGTCGCATACGGCACAAGAGGCCCACGATAATGCATTGCTTGCAAGCCGATTGGCAAGACAGGAGAAGAAGGCCGTTGCCCACGTGTTCTTTGCTTCCACCGATCATGCGCTAGTGGATGAGGTTGCCGAGGACAAAGTCTTCCCCTTCTTGCTTGCAAAGCCGCACCCTTCCTCTTCACCAAGCACACCGACTGCCCATGTGACACCCCCAACAAATGGCATAACCGGTCACGTTAATGGCCATGTCAATGGTCATACCAACGGGATTTCGCCGTTAATCGGGCTTACGGACGACCCAACCGCCACTCAACTCGTCAAGGCGTACGAAGCGGCTGCTCTGGATACCCTGACCCTCGTACGGAGGCCTAGGCGAGCTCTGACATCCCATGGGGCGTCTGACCCCCATACCGTCGTATTCCTCGTCGGGAAGAGTGACTCTGCACCCGAAGTAGAGGGTGTCTCTTTCGTCGCGCTTTCGCTACTCAACCCGCTTCCAGCATCGCGCCTCGCAAGCGTCATTCCAGAATCAGCTACCAAAGTCATTGTTTTGGAGCAGGTCTACAAGTGGACCACCAAATGGACTCCGCTCTACCTCGATCTGGTGAACGCTATCCAACACCATAGCTCCCAACAGTCGATCAAGGTTTACAACGGCATCCTTGGAGATCTTGAAAACGTCTCTGCCTCCGACATTTCGTCTTTTATCGAGGCAGCGCCATCGGCTGGCAAGAAGCGCTTGCAGCTTGGTACAATCTCCAGCAGCTCTCCTTCGACCACCACCCCCCATATACCCAAGTTCGAAGCTTCTTACACCAAAATACTGGAGCACCTTTTCAACGATCGACTGGAGATTGCCAACTCACCATCCCTTGTCGCTTCTCAGGGAGAGGTTGCAACAACACCGGAGTTCGCTCTCGGTCGTGTTCGTGGGCAACTCGATACCCGTGCCGAATTGGTAGCAGCCATTCAAGAACTGGTACAAGATTCAAGTCTCGACAATGACCTGCACACCCTGCTCAGCAATTGGATACTGGCTAAGGACGACGGAGTGAAGAGCCGGCAATTAGGCGAGCAGATTGTTGCCAAGATTGAATCATCGTCTATCGCCAACCCTCTTGCACAACGTGTTCTGTCGCTCCGGCAGCATTTCGCCGCTGTGTCCAGGTGGATCGTTGGATCTGATGCTTGGTCCTACGATCTCGGTTCATCTGGTCTGCACCATGCCATCGCTTCCGGCCTCAACGTCAACATCCTCATCCTCGACACTCTTCCCTACACTTCGCGGAACAGCGGTGACCCCCATCGTCGCAAGCAGGACGTTGGGCTGTACGCAATGAACCACGGAGACGTCTATGTCGCAAGCGTCGCCGTGTTCTCTTCCTACGCCCAGGTCCTGCAAGCAATCGCCGAGGCAGACCGTTTCCAGGGACCGTCAGTCGTACTTGCCTACCTCCCGTACCACTCCGAGGATGCATCGGCCATTGAAGTCTTGAAGGAGACGAAGCTCGCCGTCGATGCCGGCTACTGGCCGTTGTATCGCTGGGACCCGTCCAAGGATGCCAAAGGGCTCGAACCATTCTCCCTTGACTCTGATGCCGTCAAGAAGGACCTCAAGCAGTTCCTGGACCGCCAAAATCACTTGTCGCAACTCACTCGCTCGACACCCGCTCTCGCCGCTGAAGTTGTCTCCAACTTGGGGGATACCATCCGGGAGGCACGCAAGAAGCGCGCGCAGCAATCCTACAACGACCTCCTCAATTCCTTGGACGCTCCTCCTCTCCTTATCCTCTACGCCTCTGACGGTGGTGCCGCTGAGAAGAAGGCGAAGCGGCTAGCAAACCGTGCCAAGGCCCGTGGTCTTTCCACGACCATTACCACCCTCGACTCATCGTCTTTGGAGGCATTGAAGGAGGAGGAACATGTCGTCTTTGTCACCTCTACCGCTGGTCAAGGTGAACCCCCTCAGAACGGTCGCAACTTCTTGAAGGCCCTCAACGCTGCTTCCCAGAGAGGCGAGTCCATCCTCTCCAACCTCAAGTACTCTGTATTCGCCATGGGTGACAGCCACTACTGGCCCCGCCCAGAGGACGCTCACTACTACAACAAACCTGGAAAAGAGCTGGATGCCCGCCTTGAGAAGATTGGCGCCGAACGCGTGGCTGACCTTGGGTTGGGTGACGACCAGGATGAGGACGGAAGTGAGACGGGATACAAGGTCTGGGAGCCCAAAGTCTGGAAGGCCCTTGGTGTCGACGCGATCGAGGTCACCGAGGCAGAACCGCTGCCAATCACCAACGAACACATCAAGGCGGCCTCTGGCTACCTTCGTGGAACGATTGTCGAAGGACTGCAGGACGATTCGACTGGCGCCCTCGCTCCCTCGGATACTCAGCTTACCAAGTTCCATGGTATCTATCAACAGGACGACCGTGATATTCGCGACGAGAGGGAAGCTCAAGGTGTCGAACCTGCTTTCAGCTTCATGATCCGCGTTCGTATGCCTGGTGGTGTTTGTTCACCCAGCCAGTGGTTGCAAATGGACCAGATCGCGGATGAGCACGGTTCTGGGACGTTCAAGATTACGACTCGAGCAACATTCCAATTCCATGGTGTCATCAAGAGGCATCTCAAGCCTGCCATCCAGGATATCAACCGTGCTCTGCTCGACACTCTTGCTGCCTGCGGTGACGTCAACCGGTGAGTTGCTTTGCCGTCTTGAAAGTTGAACGTGCGATTGACAATGCGACAGAAACGTCATTTGCTCGTCCATCCCTACAATGTCTAAGATCCATCGCGAGGTCTTCGAGTTCTCCAAGGAACTCAGCGAGCACCTTATTCCTCAGACGACGGCTTACCACGAGATTTGGCTCGACAAGAAGCTGGTTGCCGGCAACGCTGTCCAAGACTTTGAGCCTCTCTACGGAGAGTTCTACCTTCCTCGCAAAGTATGTTACACATTTATCCGTTCCTAGACGTATAATAACCTTGTTGCAGTTTAAAATCGCTGTCGCAGTTCCTCCCACCAACGATGTCGACGTCTTCGCCAACGATCTTGGTTTCATTGCGATCATCGAGAACGGAGAGGTACTAGGCTACAATGTCAGCATTGGCGGGGGCATGGGTGTGACTCACGGGAACAAAAAGACCTACCCTCGTGCTGGTAGCGTCATTGGTTTCTGCACACGAGCACAGGGCAAGTACGTCGCCGAAAAAGTGATGCTTGTTCAAAGGGATAATGGCAATCGCGAAGAGTGAGTCCTACTTTTCTACCCAGAGCTTTCTTATGCTGAGTCGCGTCACAGCCGAAAGAATGCTCGTCTCAAGTACACGCTCGACCGTCTAGGTGTCGACGGCTACCGCAACGAAGTTGAGAAACTCCTCGGGTACAAACTCGAACCAGCCCGTGCCTTCACCTTTGACCGCAACATCGACGACTTTGGCTGGCACACTGGCGAAGACGGCAAGCACCACTTTACGATGTTCATCGAGAACGGGCGTATCGTCGACGAGCCCGGACGCGACTACAAGACTGGTCTCCGCGAGATTGCCAAAGTCCACAAGGGCAACTTCCGACTGACGGCCAACCAACACGTTCTCGTCTCTGACATTGCTGACGAGGATCTGCCGCAGATCAAAGAGATCATGGCCAAGTACAACCTCGACAATCTCAACTTTAGTGGTCTGAGGTTGGGGTCGTCGGCTTGTGTGGCGTTCCCTACGTGTGGTTTGGCGATGGCCGAGTCAGAAAGGTACCTTCCTGTGTTGATTGACAAGGTGGAAAAGGTATGCGAGGAGGCTGGGTTGAGGCATGATTCGATTGTGATGAGGATGACGGGGTGCCCGAACGGTTGTGCAAGGCCTTATCTCGCTGGTTCGTATCAACTCCCCTTCTCTTCAGAACAAGCGCTGATGTTCTCCTGCAGAGGTCGCCTTTGTCGGCAAAGCTCCTGGAAGCTACCTCATGCTCCTTGGTGGTGGATACTACGGCCAACGTCTGAACAAGATTTACAGGGGTAAGAGCGTCTCATTCTGGATCTAAAACACCGTGTTCACAACTTTGACCCTATGCAGAAGCCGTAACAGAGCCTGAAATCCTTGCCATCCTGACACCCATGATCAAGCGATACGCTCTCGAACGCCGTGAAGGCGAGAAATTCGGTGACTGGACCATCCGAGCCGGATACATTGCGCCCACAACCGAAGGAAAACTGTGGTATGACAAAATGGGCGGAGAGGGCGAGCATCGCGTTGCTGCTGCTGCTGCCTAGAGCAGTGTATAAAATGAGGGGCTGCAAATGTCAGACTTTGGATTATAATGTGTACATGTATCAGTTACTGTCTGTGAATTACGACCTATCTCTTGAGGACATCTGATGCGAGCGAGGTCGGATAGGTTGTGGTCTTGATTCCCAGCAGGTCGAGGTGTCCAGCCAGCGGATCACGACCGGGCTAGATGCGGCCCAGGAACAGGTCTGCGGTCCAAAGTGGATGAGACCCGGAGGATTCAGGCTTCAACAAAAGAATGTTTCCAAGCGTTAGCATTATGTCTAGTACGAGAGATATGGTATTGAAGTAGACCCCTATTGCAACTTCTACAGGGTGAGTGGTCTCTAATGGTGCTTGCCAGCCGGAGGGTTGTAGACTGTGTAGACGGTCAGTAGGCAGCCTTAGATCCTGCAAGTAATTCAATTGCTCACCAATTTTCCGGTTCTTGATGGTACCCCACTTGAACCTCTTCACGTAGACACTGATAGCAAAGAGGGTAGAGAAGATGATGACGGCCTTGATACCAGTCTTCTTCCTCTCGTCGTGTTCGGGCTCTGCAGCCCAAGCAAGGAACTCGACAACATCCTTGGCCATCTGCGAAGTGGTGGCAGGAGTTCCATCCTCGTATTCAACAACACCGTCGAACAGGACACGGGCCATGGAGATGGCACCACCGGGGAAGTAAGGGTTGTAGTTCATGCCCTCACGGATTTCGACACCAGCGGGAGGGTCAATGTAACCAGTGAGAAGAGAGAAGACGTAGTCCTGTCACAGCAAACGTTAGTCCACCTTTGCTACACCGCGTCAAACGTGAAAACGCAACATACAGCACCACCGTGACGAGCCTTGATAATCAAAGAAAGATCGGGGGGAAGAGCACCACCGTTGCTAGAACGAGCAGCCTCTTCGTTGGGGTAAGGAGCGGGCATGTAGTCGGCAAGCTTTCCAGGGCGCTGGAACATCTCGCCTTCAGAGTTGGGTCCGTCGGTGTATTCGACTTCTTCGGCCATGGCGCGTGCCTCGTCCACGGTGTGAGAGACACCGACCAAGTTACGCCAGGCAATACGGTCGAGAGAATGGCAGGCGGCGCAGACTTCGCGGTAGACCTGGTATCCTCGTCGGATACTAATTTTGGGTTAGCTCCGAGTTGAGTGGATGTATTTAGGTCTCACCTTGCGTGGTCGAAAGAGTCGAGAGGGCCCTTGTGAGGCCATGGGTAGGAGGCAGGGTGAAGACCCTCGTCGCTGAGGTGGCTGGCGTGGACCTCACCGAGGAAAGGCACGGATCCGTACAGGTGAGTGTACCAGGCGATGGAACCGACAGCTGCAGCCGTGGCAGAGGCGAGGGTTGCGCGCGAAGTCATGACCGACTATTCTCTATTGTCAATTCCACGAATTCCGACACTCAGAGAACGCCAAACATACCTCGAACGCTGACCCCGAGGCATTCGTTGAGAAACGAGCCTACAACCCTCCAGCTCAGAACAAACTCAGCAGCAATTTTCACCAGAACAACATACCGAACTGGCATTGGGACGAGCAGCCCGTGACGACGCTGCAGCCCTCCTGAAGGCTCCCGCAGACAGCCTGGAGAACATTTTCTGAAGTTGAAGGATTTTGGAAGGAGAAGGCAGGTGAGAGTTTGTCACGCGGGACTACGACAACGGGCTGAACCGGACATTCCCGCCAGCCAATCCAAGCAAACCTAATGCCCATCAGTTTGCTGCTGTTTACATCCACCGAAATGATGGGCGCTAATTCATGTTCTGAAAGATCTGAACGCTCGTGTGTATCTGAAACTATTTATGCTGATAATATTCTCCGAGGGCCTTTTTTTATCACCGTCAGGCTTCTTAAGAATTCCTCGTACTCGGCCTTGGACACTGGTTTCTCTGCCTGGCCAGTCTGGACTCTGGCTGTTCTGCGCCAGCTATGGACGTTATCTCTCACTCCTATCCTCCTTTAGAACCTGAAGATTCGCTTATCGTGTGTTCATGGTCACCTGGACATTGCTTCTGGACTATGTCTTTTGACAGTAAGACTTGAGCATCTATGTCATACATTGACAGCGATGGGACAAGAGTATATGGACCCCCCGAGCTATACATTTTTCCAAGCGACGCACTCATACTCTGATACCTTCTTCGTGGAAAAGCGAGAGCTTCTCGAAGCGCTGCATTCTATATAAACCTGAACCGCTTCAGCGTACCTGACAGACACACTCCTTCAAAGGAAACCTACAAACCCTCGCTATGAAAATCATCGCCATCACCTCGCTCCTCTTCGCCTTCCTAGTCTCCAGCAGCTACGCGCAGGAATGCGTCGTTAATGCAGACTGCCGGCCTGCCACCTGCCCAGGCCGTGTCTGCGAGCCATTTATCTGCAGCAACGGAGTGTGTGTTAGTGGCCTCTGCGCTCGTATCTGCCCAGTGAGTCTATCGATTACTCCTACATGTTCTTCATGTTGAATATGCTTATCGCAGTGATCAAACTCACCTCATGACGGCTCACCCACTGGCGAGATGCCTGTAAATTGTTCAAACGTTCAAATAAGACTTTGTAGTAGTAGCTTGCTCTATGTATCAGTTACCCGAGTGCACTTGCAACAGAGTATGCTTTAGGAAGGTTTCCCCCTCACTTTTGGACAGATGTCAGGTAACGCCAAAGTTATCAAGGTACCTCAGGTGCTCACTCCGCGCCAACCCACATAAGACCAGCGCCAGGAAGCACATTGGAGTGATAACGCTGACACTCCCTGGCAAAGAAGTTAAGGTGGTCCAGGCCACAGTATCTGTCTTGTATCAAGGTCGGAACAGGTCGTTATCACTTGGCTCTGCTAGGACTAATAGAATTGAAGAGTAACGTCTGCCAAATGTCTGTCATGAAGTCATAGGTGAGCAATTGAGTGTTCCGAGTAGACATGTGGATGCATCGATAACACATATAGAAGCAGAGCAATGTCTTGAGCCTCCAGACGTACAGCCCATTGTCGCCTACCAGCATCATGAAGCCCATCGCCCTCATTACCTTCTTTACCACTTTGCTCCTCTCTGCAAATATTGGAGCCGCCTGTACCACTGACGCCGAGTGCCGCACGTCTTGTCTCGGTACTTGGTGCATCTACCCTTACTGTGAGAAGGGGCCTGGGCAGACAACAGGCGTCTGTGTGTCGTTGTGCGCTCCCCGAGGCCAGTTTTGTGTGGTGAATCTTAGTTCCTTAGAGGATGGTTGCATGTCATTGACCACTGCACTACTTGCATCGCCAGTGATTGAAGTTTGGAACGAGAATCGGGGATCATTAGCATCGGTCTAAATGACCGTCCAGATACCTCAAATACCAGATATGCGTGCAATAGAAAAGCAGAAGTAGGAATACTATTCAAAGAATCTAAAGCCATGATTCACGACCGGCCGCGGCTCTCCTCTGTCCCTGTATCTTCGTCGTTCACGCCCACGACTGCGCCTTCAAACCAGGCCTTGCTCAAGATCATCGTCAACAAGAACTCACCTATCTGCTCCCCATGTCGTCCTCAGCACCAGCATACTAAATCTCGGAACCTCACTCTTCATTGCCGGTGGTGGCTACCAGTCTGGGTCAGGATATTTGTTTCCTCATAGCAAGGTCGTTATCAGGCTTGGTTCTGTAAGGAGTACTCATTTAATTGAAGAGCCTGCCAAAACGTCTGAAGTCCTGTGTCAGCAATTGAGTCTTTCCAAGTAGACACGCGGGTCGCATCGACTGCACATATAGAAGCAAAACAAAGTCCCAATAAGCCCTCAGGACCGCAATCTCTCGCCTACCACTATCATGAAACCCATCGCCCTAATTACCGTCTTTGCCACTTTGCTTCTCTCAGCAAGCCTTGGAACCGCCTGCACCAACGACTTGGATTGCAAGGCGGTTTGCCTTGGTACTTGATGCATCCGGCCTCACTGTAAAAAGGAGCCTAGGCAGACAACGGGCGTCTGTGTGTGGTTGTGTGCTCCCCTGGTCAGCTTGGGTGTTCGGTGAGTCTTACCTTCTCTGAGACGCGGGCATGGCGTTGATCGTTGCACTTGATGCATCGCCAGCAATCGGAGATGGGAAACAAGGTCCGCTAGCCTTGGCCAAATAACCGTTTAGATAACTCAGATACCAGAATCATATCAAGTAGTAGAGAAGCAGTCTAAGATGTCGGAATGCTGCTATCCAAAGACCCTAAATCCATCATTGACAACCGGCTCTGTCCTTGTCTCTTCCTCGTTGATACCCACAACCGCGCCTTCGAAACCTTTCCCCAAGATCGACGAGAAAAGCTCATCGATTTGCTCTTCATGCCACCCTCCAGAGTTGGGCACCGGCATCATAAAGTTCTGAATCTTTTCGTGGACATGGTACCTGATGCAACGTCAGAAAACACGATTCGGTCAATACAAGGCCGGAAAGCTCACCTGATCTTGCGTCCCTTAGATGCCTTGGTATCAACCTCCTTCTTCGCCTTTTTCTGTTTCTGAATAGCGATCCAATCCGCATCTTTGCCATCCCCCACCACCACGGGCATCAATGATGTCTCTCAGAGTCTTTTGATAAAAGTCGGTATCGTCAAAGATTTCGACCGTCTTCTTCCGCTCCCTCGCTGTCACCCTCATCCTCAGCGTTGGTAGATGAGGCAGGTTTGAGGCGAGATCCAGGCGCACGGCGCAGTCGTGTCCGGGCGATGAGGCCCTGTGAATCTTGCAGAGCATCATCGACAAGTTGAAACCGCAGACTTGAGCTGCTGCTTCCCTTTCGCAAGGCACCTCGGTTGGATGGTAGGAGGACCGAGGGTGCGACAGCCTGGATTTTGGCTGACCATTTGGTGAGCGTCTGAACGAGCTGAGGGTGATACCTAGATGATATGATGTCAATTAGGATTTCCAGAGTGCTTAAAGAAGTGTACGCACGTATGCTCAAACGACGCAGCAGACTCGCAGGCTGCGATCAAGTCTTCAGCAGCATCTGATAGGCTGCCTTCATCGTTGAACTTCTGCTTTTTCCGCGGAGGGGGAGTTAAACCCTCGTTGGTCACAAACAATTTCTTGAAACGCATGATGAATCAAACCTTCTGGCATATTCGAAGGTGACTTACCGATTGCAGATTGGCGAGGTCATCTGCAAATGCAAGTGCTTCCTGCGAGAATTTGAGCAGTGCCGCAGCACACCCTGGATCCTCCAGGTAGGTTGGAATCGCTTCCGGCTATATCGTCCCGTTAGACGGGATAAGAAGGAGGGGACTGCTAGCACTCACTGTAGGAAGCTTGTTGGCCGCGACTACAGCCTTTTGGATTTGGATCCGTGAATCCAAGAGGGTATCCCATAACGCCTGACAAGAGGCTAAATGACCGTGATACAAACATAGATACTTGACCCCACAATCTGCTTTGCAACTGCCTGCCCTTCTTCTTATCCGCCTCGCGAGCCTGCTTGAGTGCTGAAGTTGGATCTTCCGATGATTCTTGTTCTGGAGCCGGGCGTTTCGATGGTCTGAGCGAAGGAGGTGGGACTTGGTCACGTTCTTCATCACTAGCTTCCTCGCTCTCCTCGTCTTCATCCATCTCGCTACCATCTGCTTCGCTATATTCAGGCTCGTCACCCTCCACTTCGGAAGAATTCCCGTGAAGACCTGCGAGGTCATCCTCTTCGTCCTCAGAGTTGATGTCGGGATCTTCTTCATACTCCTGTTCCTCTAAATCCTTTCTGGATGTCCGTACGCCTTCGTACTTGGGATCCGCGAGGCTGTCCTGAAGCTTTCTCAGCTCGCTGGGTCTGCAATGAAAGCCAGTGGGTTTTGAAGCTGGCTTCCTCTCGAATGAGCGTTCAGACTCACCCAACATCAATATAGTGCTCTCGTGCGGCCACCGGAGGTTCTGCGCCTAGTTCCTCCTCATCGCCGCCGTGCGTCTCCAATGCCTCGGGGTCAAAATCTAACCCAAAGGATGGTCAGGCGCCATCCATTGCTCGTTGACGAATAACATACCTACCAGAGCAGTATCATCCAACTGAGCGAGTTGCTGAGCCAGCGACAGTCCTTGTCTATACTTCAGAACAAACTTGAGCACTATAAAGTCTGCAACTCACGAGCCATAGATTCAGATGAAGTAACGCTGGGTCAAGTTAGACGCCGGCCAAAAAAAGTTTGATGGACTCAAGCTGTTATGCCAGAATGGCGATGGCAAACACGCGACGGCATGCGGCTCTGAATCAAGCGCTCGCGGCTGACAGTCATCCTCTCGAGTCACAACCATCCCGGAATCGATAATCTAGAATGTGAGGCAAGAGTTCATATGGTACTTGATCTGCTTTTCATCTCTGGCTAGACCTCCTCTACGGCAAAATGACTGCTCTTTTATGCCCAACGATCGCACCTATCATGTCTTCTCCCTTCCTTCAGAACTGCTTGATAACCTGACACCTCGGAATTTCTTCAGTCAGGTGGAAGAGTCGAGGGCACCGTCTCCGGAACCTATTAATTGCAGCCTCCGGTCAAAGAGCTTGCAACGTCTGCCTTGGGGTATCTTTCCGTGATGTAGATGAGCAGAGGGCTCATTTCAAGTCCGATTGGCATCGCTACAACGTCAAGACAAGGCTGAACGGAAGCAAACCCGTCTCCGAAGCCGAATTTAACCAATTGGTCGAAGGTATGCCTTGAAGCGATGGACAGGACAAGGACTAAGCTTGGGCGCTTAGGATTGCAAGTCGACGATTCGCTGTCGGGATCGGCCTCTTCGTCGGAAGATGACGATGACTCGGATGCTGTGAACACCCTTGTGAGCAAGACGAGGAAACTGGACACTCGGTCAACCTTCTCCAGACGCCAAACGTCAAGCGCCGCAGACTGCACTGGCTTGGTTCCACTCTCCTCCTTCAACTCAGCTGGGTATCTACAGGGCCATATTCCCTCTCAAAACCGAGACCTCGAACTGGGTCGAAGAAGTAAGAGATCTCCAATTGCCAAGGGAAGGCGGACGAACTTGGGCAATGTTCATGGTTGCAGGCGGTCACTTTGCTGGCGCGGTTGTCCGAGTGAGCAAGGATCAGGACGACGAAGACGAAGAACAGACCACAAAGTCAAGAAGAAACCAAAGAAACCCAAACCAGAGACCGAGGTTTACTTCACAAGACCTTCCATCGATATACCAGTCAGTCCATTCCATCCTCCTTGAGATTGGCTGCTCAACGACCTATACAGCGCGTCGCAAACAGGGTGGATCTCAATCTGTTAATGACAATGCGAAAGGACCTGCTAAGAGTGCTGGCGCTCAGCTTCGTCGGTACGGAGAGCAGGCGCTGCGAGATGTAAGGAATCCCCACTTCCACACTTTGAAGTCGACCTGAGCATTTACATCTCTCCCGCAGGATATCCGTGGATTGCTGGCTGACTGGGCGGAAGATCTCCATGGCTGCGAGCGAATCTGGATTCGAGCTAGCACTTCGAACCGACGCGTCTTCTTGCTTTGATTACGACGATGCGTTAATCCAGAAAGGCGACGAGCGCCTACGAACCTTCCATTCCCTACACGACGTCCTAATCAATCCGTAGATCGCGCGCTGCCTCCAGGAGCTCACCAGGTCAAGGTGACATCACTTCACCGAAGACGAGCTTAAGGCTCAAGATGAGGCGTACCTTGCCTCACTTCCGAAAACCCAAACCAGTTCTACCTGTATCAACACCCGCCGAGCCTCGCATCAAGCCTCAGCCCGTCAACTCTCGAAAGAAGAGGAATTTTGCGGGAGAAATGGCTCGCCTCCTCGAGATGGGTAAAACAAGGGCAGACTTGAACCGCTGAAAGCCTTTGGGAACGGGAGAGGGAGGCGATCGGTGGGATTGATGCGCCTATACCTGAGTGGGCAGGCGGAGCGCTAACTCTACACTTCTCCAGGTTGCCACATCGGGCGGGAATGCTGATGTCGTCCACTGGCTACTAGATTCGGCTCGCGCAGACCCAACGATCTCGGTAGCCTCTCCCGCGGCAACTGAAGAGGCAAACGAGCCGCGCTCTGATGCCGCAACCACTTCTTCAGCTCGCGGTCGGACTGCTTATGACCTTGCGAAGACCAAGGAGATTCGTGATGTGTTCCGGAGATGCGCCGCTGCGCACCTCGATTGGTGGGACTGGCTTGGGTCAGGGCACATTCCTAGTATCCTGTCACAGGACAGGGAGGACGAACAGGAGCAGAAGAAAAAGGTTGCGGAGGAAGGGCTTGAAGGACAAGTGTGAAGGAGAGGGCAGGGAAGGAGAAGGACGAGGAGCATGCAGATCCTGATTCCCGAGGTGGCTCCAGCTTCTGCAAAGAAGCCATCTACTGTAAATCCACATGTCCATCGCCTTGGAGGTGCTGGTGGATCAGGTGAAGGTGTTGCCGGGCTTACAGCTGAGATGAAGGCCAAGGGGTGGAGCGTGAGCAGAGAGCAAGGGCAGCTGAGGCACGTCCTAAAAATGCTGGGTGTGGACTCGAAGTAAAAGATTGAGAGTCAACTGCAGCCTGGTGTACCACTCGAACTCAGGCCTCTTACTTCTCAATTGAACAGTCCCTGCAGTTCTTATTTCTTGTGTTTTATTTCTTGTGCTTGCTACTTGTTTGCTGCACCCGCCTGGCACCCGTTCTTTTTCAGCTAATCATGCTGGTGAGCCTGCAGTGCTTAAGCCCTTTCTATGCAGCTTCTCAGTTGATCATGATTATTGCTGCATACACCTCCGATTTGATAAGCATGAGGCTCATCTTGGATTGTTTCATTGGCGGCTAACAGCAGCAACACTGGCTCTCACTCACACAATTGCCAGTGGTGGTATGATGTATCTGCCCATTTTCTCCTGTTTGAGCCACTTTTGAGATCTTGTTTAAGTGCACCTGCATGGCTTCCCAATCACCATGGTGAGTGCTAAAAATGTGTCTACCTTCTATGTTGGAGTCCTCAGTCTGTTCTTCAGTGACATTATTGCACCTTCATAGCAAATCTGAGCCCTTACTGTGAGGCCTGACCCCCACTCAGGGTCTTGCCAGAGAAGGTTTTTTAAAACTTTTGAATTGCCATTGACCAGTGGGCAGACTTGACTCATGACACGAGCTTCTAGCCTTGTGGATATTCCCACGCTTCCTCTTCCTCTCATTTCCACTTCCGTCACCATTTTGTACCAGCCTTTGGCATTTCCAGCCAGTCCTTTACTCTACTACTTCTTCTTATAATTACCTATACACTCCGTAGCGGATTCCGACTTTCAGCAGCACAGTGGATGGCAGTAATTTGCTGCAATTCATTGGTGTTTCTGTTGTGCTGCCTGACCTGTCATGCTCATTCCTGTTCCTGCTATGATCTTGTGTCTCCTGCAGATATTCTGGAGGTGGCCAAGGATGCTATACGGCAGGCTGGGTATGAGTGTGATTGGTCAATAGGATCACAGCCTTGCAGCGTCAAGCTTTGGAGCTGGAACACGCTCAAACAGGTAGGTGCCTGACATTCCTACTGCCAGCCAAAGGCCATTGTATTCCAAGGCCTGTAACTCCTCTGCCTCTTCTTTTAAAATGCTCTTGCAGCTTCCATGCCAGTTCAGATTGCCTGCCACAGCATCTAAATTGCCCTTTGAATCAGATCAACTGTCAGTGGCCGCAGCACAAAATGTGTCATTTTGCATTGGCTCTGCACATCATTTCTTTGCCTTTCCGGGGGGTTATTTGGTGCTACCTTGATGCTCCCACTTACACTCCCATGATGGCTACTCGCTTGCCTGGCCATCTTGGCAAGTTGGGGGTGGAATGTTGTGGAAATGTTGCACTTCCCACAGAAAAACTTACCCCCTATCCACCCCTTGCCCATCATTTACTGTTCCTGACTACTTTTCCTTGCTTCCAGCACCTCCACCTCCATGCAACTGCTGCAAGAGGGAGTCAGGTATGCTTCATTCCTTCTCAATGTACAAAACTAAACACTTTATGTAACAGAGCTGGGTACAATGCAAAATACAGCGCTGCAACCAACGTAATCATCGCTCTCGTGAGGAGCTCTGCTCCATCTCGAAGAGACCCACCTGTCACGTATTGCACTGTCTTGTCCAATCTCAGGTACGTGTCCAAGGCCTTCGTAATTCTGACCTCTCTGACATCCCTTCGCCTAGCATGTGGAAATGTGCGCCTCCTGAAACCTGGTGATGTGCTGAAGCATGTCACAGACTTCCACCCCGAGATTTTTGCAGGCACCATTGCCCAGGCACACTCCCAACTGGCGAAAACGTTACGGCCCTTTTGCCCCACATTTCCTCTTCCTGAGCTAGATCAGCTCCCGACCTTGCCCTTTGTGGGGGCTTGTGCCCGTGCGACGAGGCAAGCGACGCACGAAGGACCCCACTGCCGCCTTGTTGGCCCCTCCCAAAATTCCACGACATCCCCGGCAAGTGGCCACTGCCGAAATCGACGACGGCTCGTCGGATGTAGAAGAAGAAGTTGACGATCTCGAGACCTGGAGCTCTTGTACCAATGGGGGAACTTCGCATGAAGGAACTCGTGGAAAGGTGGGACGATTACTGGGCAACCCAATGGACGGTATCAAGAAGTAACTGTCTCATCCACCTCTGCCTATCAACGTTGACTTGTATCCATACCAAGAGCCACCTACTCGTATTGGCTTCGAACCGTGTAAGGAACGTATCGAAGTCGAGCTACGAAAAACGGCCGTAGTCTCAACGACTAGTCGACTACTTCTTGATCCTTTCTGGTACCCCCCGCGATCTATTCGCAATTGATGCGTGTGTTTTTTTATACCTAATCGCTTTTCTAATTGCTATCGGCAATCGCTGTACATATCCGTACGCACATTTCATAGAATTCAACTTCTGGAGACGCACGTCGGGTCGGAAATGGCCGTTGATAGGGGCTAGCATGCTTCCTGGACACATGTGAGCTGCATTGGCTTTTGTCCACCGACCACGACATACCTCTCTCACCATTATTCTCCTAATCCACTGACTTGATAGCTATCATGGTCTCTGCAGCATTTGCCGATAGGCCTCAGAAGAAGTTGTGCCTTTTCGATGTCGATGGCACTCTCTCGCTAGCGCGTCAGGTACGCATACCGTGTACGATGCCCTCGAAACGTGTTAACAACGTGGGGGGCTGTAGGTTATGTCGCAGGAGATGCTCGACGCCCTTCTTGCTCTCAAGAAGAAGATGGTTATAGGGTTCGTCGGTGGGTCCGATCTGGTCAAGATCACAGAGCAGCTGCAGGTCGGCGGTCACAAACGGTACGTCTCTCTGCTTGACAGGTTCGCTGCATAGGCTTGACGAGCTCCAGCTGTGACCGACTTTGACTACGGCTTTGCTGAGAACGGATTGGATTGGGTACAAGCAGGGCGTAGAGCTGCCCTCCGAATCGTTCATCAAGTTTGTTGGCGAAGAGCGATCAAGAAGCTTGTCAACTTCATCCCTGCACTACATCGCAGACCTTGACATTCCGATTAAACGGTTAGGCCACATCCCTGGCTAGAGAGCCTCTCGCAGCTAAAGGTCTCCTAGTGGCACCTTCATCGAGTTTCGCAGATGAATGATCAATGTTAGCCCTATTGGCCGTAACTGCACGTAAGCTCTGGGATGTTCGTCTGTATTCTTCATGCCAACCAGTGCCTTCTAGTCTCGAAGAGCGTCTTGCATTCCAAGACTACGATTTGGTTCGTGTAATCTCTGTTTTTGCGCCTTTAAGTTAACTCCATTTCAATTAGAAACATGGCATGTCGTCCGACTTTGGTCAAGCTTCTGGAGGAGAAGTTCCCAGACTACGGACTGACCTACGCCATTGGTGGACAAATCTCTTTCGACATCTTCCCCAATGGTTGGGATAAGACATACGGCGTTAGGACGCGTCGAGGATGAACAGTTTGAGGAAATTCACTTCTTTGGTGACCAAAACGCACAAGGTAAGGCCACCATCGTTGCCCTTCTACTTGTCCATTTCTGACTTCTTGCAGGGAGGGAACGACCACGAGATCTTCAGTGATCCACGAACCATTGGTCACACTGTGGCCAATCCGACTGATACCATCAAGCAACTGAAGGAGCTCTTTTTGAAGAACTAGTAGCATTCATAACGTTGAGAGATATTCGACGGATAGGATCGAGGGGGAACTAGGACAAGTGGGGGAAGTAGTGACGATAAGATAAGATCTTGTGTCTGAATCAAATAAAGACAATCATCGCGTCGGCGGATGCAATTGCATAATCCCACGGTCCAGCGCGACACAAACTTGACCACCACGTCAACCGTCTCCTGTTACCTCGTTTCCCTCTATTATCTCCTGGTCAGATCCTCGCAGGGTTCTGAACTGTCGTATAGACGGATTACAATGCCAAAGGCTTCAGCCAAGAAAGAGAATGAGCCAATAGTCAAGACGCGGTAAGCACCCACCAGTCGTGTCTACTACTAGCCATGCAGCTTAGCATTGATCATGCATCCAGGAAGTTGAAGATTGAGATGGACGAGGTGGAACCAAGCACCCAAGAAACGGAAGATTATCAGAGGCAACACACTGCCGGGGAGCCAGTCGATCCCCTCGCAGCCTCGTTCAGCGACGTCCTGGAACGACTCCAGGCAGAGAGCGGTACTTTGAATGGTGCGTTTGAGCGCCTGTATCGTCAAGACTGGTGCTAAACGGCTGCCTGTTAGCCGCTGTGGAGGGTGGTGCAGATCAATGGGCGAGGCCTCGTTTAACACCGCTGAACGCTAAGAAGGATACAATTAGTGGGTCCTCCGCTGCAGTGTTTGTGCCAAACTAATATCACCGTCAGTCTTCCAGCAGATTGAAGTTGTCAACTCGACAGATTACTCGCAGGGAGGGACAGTGCTCAGGATGTTTGGCGTAACACGGGAGGACCACAGCGTCCTAGCCAACATCACAACCTTCTTGCCGTACTTCTATGTGGTATACCCTCGCGGTTTCACCGACGAGCTCATTGAGCCTTTCAAAGATCATCTCAATGTGAGAGCGAAGTCGTCCTTTTTTTGCCCATATCTCACCCTGTGCACAGGCACAATTCGACTCACCGCTGGTGAAACGAGTGGAGAGGGTCATGAAGAAGAGTATCTTGGAGTACAGAGGCGACGACAACAGTCCCTTTCTCAAGCTGACTATCGTTGAGCCCAGAGACGTCCCAAAAGTCAGGGGCCTCTTCGAAGACGGCAAGTGTCACTACGAAGGCCTCTTCGAGAACGATAATGTCAAGACCACCTACGAAAGTAATATCGTCTACCCGCTGCGATTCATGATTGACACAAAGGTGGTCGGCATGAACTGGATTGAAGTTCCCGCTGGGAAATACACTGTCGTCGCAGAAGCCCAACGCAAGTCGCATGTCAAATCGAGATCGACGTTCCCTACGACGCCTTTATCTCTCACGCACCTGAAGGCAATTGGTCGTCTATCGCACCCCTCCGCCATTCTGAGCTTTGATATCGAGTGCGCAGGCCGGAAAGGTGTCTTTCCCGAGGCGTCTATTGACCCTGTCATCCAGATAGCGAACATGGTCACTCGTCAAGGTTGGTCGTTCCGCCCTTCTACTACTTTGGTAACTAACCGAACGTGAATAGGGGAATCCCAGCCCTTTATCCGCAACGTCTTCACGCTGAACACGTGCTCACACATTGTGGATCTCAAGTCCTTTCTTACGAAGATGAGGCACAGATGCTTCAGTCATGGAGAGACTTCGTGTCACAAGTTGATCCCGACGTCGTGATTGGTTATAACATTGGGAACTTCGATTTCCCATATCTCATGGACCGAGCAGCTGCTCTCAAAATCGAAAAGTTCCCGTACCTTGGGAGATTCAAGAGTGCGTCTTCGCTGAGTAACCGTTGAGCGTTCTCGAGTTGACATACTTCTAGAAATCAAGACGGAGGTCAAGAACACACATTTCTCATCGAGAGCCTATGGTAACCGAGATTCCAAAGAAACTACTTTGGATGGCCGGTTGCAGTTGGATATCCTACAGTTCATGCAGCGAGAGCATAAACTTCGATCATATTCGCTCAACTCGGTTTGCTCTCAGTTCCTTGGCGAGCAGAAAGAGGATGTGCATCATTCAGTTATCACGGAACTTCAGAACGGAACTCCAGAGTCTCGTCGTCGTCTTGCCATCTACTGCTTGAAGGTATGGCTTTCCTTTTCTGCACGGGGCCCCACTGACCCCCTGGGCGTAGGATGCGTACCTTCCTCAGCGTCTAATGGACAAATTGATGTGTTTCGTCAACTACACTGAGATGGCCCGTGTGACAGGCGTGCCTTTCAACTTCCTTCTCGCCCGTGGACAATCCATCAAGGTGTTGTCTCAGCTTTACCGTAAAGCCAATGCAGAGGGATATTTACTTCCATCGCTAAAAGGCGGAGAAGGTGAGCACAATAAATTGAAAGACATGCCTTGTTCATTTCTAATAACTGCATAGGCGGTGAGGATAACTACGAAGGTGCGACTGTGATTGAACCAAAGAGGGGATATTACGACGTTCCTATTGCCACGCTGGATTTCAGTTCGCTATATCCGTCTATCATGATGGCACACAACTTGTGCTATACCTCTCTGCTACGTAAAGACACCATTGATCGACTAGGCCTTGTCAAAGATGTCGACTACATTCAAACCCCTAACAATGGTGAGTCGAACATCGCACTTCAATGAATTTAAAAACTGACGTCTACCTTGCAGACCTTTTTGCAACTAGTAAACGCCGAAAAGGTCTACTACCTATCATTCTGGAAGACCTCATCTCTGCTCGTAAGCGCGCCAAGGCAGATCTGAAGAAGGAAACAGATCCTTTCAAGAAGGCTGTTCTCGATGGTCGGCAGCTCGCTCTCAAGGCTAGTTCATTTCTCCCTCTTGTAGCACCTATGTGCTGACATTTGAGCAATAGATCAGTGCCAACTCTGTCTATGGCTTTACCGGCGCTACAGTTGGAAAGTTGCCTTGTTTAGCCATCTCGTCTAGTACAACTGCGTACGGCCGTCAGATGATTGAGAGGACAAAACAAGAAGTCGAAGCAGCATACTCGATTGCGAATGGACATGACCACGACGCGGAGGTCATCTATGGTGATACCGACTCTGTCATGGTCAAATTCGGACCTACAGACCTCGGCAAGGTGATGGCTCTTGGTTCGTCATCTGCCTTGTTATTTTGCTCAGTGCGCGATGTTGATGACGGCTCCAGGTGCGGAGGCTGCTGAATTGGTGACAGCTCACTTCGTTCGACCGATCAAGCTCGAGTTCGAAAAGGTCTATTATCCATACCTCTTGATCAGTAAAAAGCGTTACGCGGGTCTCTACTGGACAAAGGTGGAGAAGTACGACAAGATGGATTCAAAGGGTATTGAGGTGCGCTGGTAATTGACGGGGCCAAAACCGTAGACTGATGCAAGGACACAGACTGTCCGTCGTGATAATTGTCGTCTGGTATCAACAGTCATTGAAACTTGCCTGCATAAGATGTTGATCGACAGAGACGTGAGGGGGGCTGAAGAGTACGTATATATCTGTCTTAGCGGAGACGCTTTTCTAACACAGGTGTACAGGTACACCAGCGCGTTATCTCTGACCTCTTGCAGAACAAGGTCGATATGTCGCAACTTGTGATTACCCAAGCGCTTGCAAAGGCCGGTGAGTTACCCTCGAACTGAAACAGATGGGCGGCATACTGAGTCCCGGTCAGAATATGCCGGGAAGCAAGCACACGTGGAACTCGCCGCACGCATGAAAGAGCGAGATGCAGGCTCAGCCCCTGCAGTTGGTGATCGTGTTGCCTATGTTATCATTAAGGGCATCAAGGGTGCAGCAGCATACGAAAAGTCTGAAGACCCACTTTTCGTTCTCGAGAATAACCTTCCCATTGACACCCGGTATTACCTCGACAATCAGCTGTCGAAGCCGCTAATGCGTATCTTCGAGCCTGTATTGGGCGACAAGGCGCAGTCCCTTCGTACGTCTTTTCAGTTTCCTGTCTGCGCCCGCATGCTTACCTTGGGATAGTCACGGGTGACCATACGCGTTCGATCCAGATTGCGACGCCAACGACTGGCGGCTTGATGAAATTTGCTGTCAAGACCGAAACCTGTCTAGGATGCAAGACCCCTCTCAGATCCTCAAACAGCCGAAGTGAGTCTTGCCTTCTCCCATATTGAATCGCCCGGCTTACCTACTGTACTCGTAGACGGTGCTGTGTGCAATAATTGCATAACTAAGATTCCAGAGCTCTACCAGAAGCAAGTTCTCTCCTCGTCGGAACTCCAAGTCCGCTTCGCGCGACTATGGACGCAGTGTCAGAGGTGTCAAGGTTCGTTGCACCAGGATGTGCTTTGCACGAGCAAAGACTGCCCGATCTTCTATATGAGGAAAAAGGCGCAGAAGGATGTGGAGGATGCAAACACATTGTTGGCGAGGTTCGACGGAGATGAGTGGTAGTTTTGGACTTGTTCGGCGAACTTTAAGCTTTCTTCCGCGACCTCGCTTTCGTCACACATCTCTTATGTTCCATTTACAGTGCGTCCCCTTGCATCTACTCTAGCACTAGTCTGTAATTTATAGCGCTTCCTTTCATCCAGTTGGATACCACTTGTTCAGATCTCCAATGCGGCTTTATGGCTTTCTTCCTTTGTCGCGTTCAATGACAAGTTCTAAGATGTAAGGAGCAACAAGCCTCGCGAGACGAGATCTTTCTCTTCCAGGTATCTAGCACCTTGTATGCTTCCCAGGCAAGTCTAATAGTAGGTTAGCTTTAGGAGAGGTGGAATAGAATAGAAGTTTACAGCGGCTCCACACTGGCAGCTAAATGGCTGGTCCATTTCCCATTCTGTACTCGGGTAGAAAAAGACGAGAGGTTCCCCTGCGGCTATGTCCTGTAGAGCGTGTAAATGCCACTGCTGGGGGTCGGGCGACGAGAGGTCGAATGCAATGTTAGGTTCGCAAGAGTGGTTGACTGAGCATGTGTGAATCTCCGGTCATGATGATTGCAGAAGAGGATGTACCATAGACGAGATCACTGTTCAGCTCGACATGATCATTGGGACCCTTGCCGCACTGAAACAGAGCTATATCGCTTAGGACCCTGGGGTGAGCCCTGTGAGAGGGGTCATGCAGTCGCCAGCTTTCCATGATCGCGTCGTAATGAGACCAGAGGCAAAATCCCCTGGCGAGAATCGCACGAGAAAGTCTGAGTGACTACGCTTGTAGTCGGCTTGTGTAGGCTTCATAACTAGGCGCGCTCGGGCGCCTGTTCGAAGTCGCGTCTGACAGATAGGGGCAGTTGCCTTTTCGGTCAGCTGCACAGTTTATCGGAAATCCCGCGCCTGCCAAACTTCGACTCGGAGGTAAAAGTTCATTGTCCCTACCGACAACAGCAAGCAAGCAGCAATGGCCCCCACCAAAAAGTCCAAGGCAGCAAAGTCGACCGAGTCCATCGCATCGAGGCTCGCGCTCGTCGTCAAATCGGGCAAATACTCGCTGGGCTACAAGTCGGCCCTCAAGAGCATGCGCAGTGGCAAGGGTTCAGTCCATTTCATCCACAAACTCTCTCGTGGGGCTGGAGCGTGAGGCTGAGAAGGTCCCTGTATGCTGACATTCGATTAGCCAAACTCGTCCTTATCGCTGGTAACTGCCCTCCTCTTCGCAAGTCCGAGTTGGAGTACTATGCCATGCTCTCAAAAACCGCTGTCCACCACTTTGCGGGCACCAACGTTGCACTTGGTACCGCTGCTGGAAAGCTCTTCCGTGTCGGGTGCGTCTGGTCTCTTACGCTCATCCTGTAGCATACTAACCCATCCCATAGTGTTATGAGCATCATCGACCAAGGTGACTCTGATCTCCTTTCCTTCGCCGAGGCACAAGCAGCATAAACTATTGTATATCATTGTACGACGATAATGGCACATTTTGGAGTCAAACCCCACCATTACCACGCTTGGAACAACTCGGGAACATGTTTTATCGCAAATTTCCGTTCTAAAACTCGCGCATATACTCCAGTTACAACTGTTGTCTTTGCCCGCGGGTGTGGCCTAGCGGTTTAATGAGCCTCTCGATGACGGCATCGAGGTCCCGGGTTCGAACCTTGGTCACCCCCGTGCGGCGACGCGGCCCTTGTGGCTGCCAATACAAATGCATAACTTGATGATAATCGAAATTGAAATCGGACAACGTTATCCATGATAAGAAGCCTTGTCAAGAAATCCAGGGTTGCTCTTCTCTTCTAGAGGGGTGCTGCTCAAGGATCGACGGGTGATAAAGACAAGCGAAAGCTATACAAAGACAAAGTTACAGAGAAAAGCGCGACATGCTATTATCTGCTGCAAAGACATACAAAGACGATCTATGATCTTATAACCAAGGGCCGAAGTGCCAGCCAAAGAAAACCGAGACGGCCGCAGTGCCAGAGGATGTACACCTGCCTTCGGGAGGTGGAACCTCTTTTGTCTCATTTCCCTTCAACCACTCCCAATTCCAACGATAGCTTCCTGTTAATAGTTTGTTTGAACAGTTATTAACATTTTCAAGTACATGTGTTCTATGGATCTATGCGATAATATGCTAGTGCGCAACCCCATTGCCATTTACCTGCCCTCTCAGCTTTTTGATGTATTGGTCTGCCTTCCCAAGCATCCAAATAGGGAATGCGAATTTGAAGTTGGGATATGAGATGGCACACGTCTTGTTGAAGACACCCTCATCGCCTCTTGAGGCCACGACCCGTCCTAGCAAGAAACATTAATCCCGAAAGGAAGAGGAGAGTAAAGGAGCAAGCGTACAGGCTTCTGCCGTGACATAACAAGACGAACAGCGCGTTCGATGGGTTCAGGATGAGGGTACTTGTGGTACATGAGCGCCATGGCTGACCAACAGGTCTGCACGACCTGTGTTTCTTCATGGTCTACCCATCGGCTTTGCTCGCATGACTGCGTTTGTAATGTCAGGGAGATACGAAGGGCTCGATTAGAACGATAGACGTACCCTGTAGCTCTCACCCCAGCCACCATCGCTCCTCTGCTTGCTGAGCAGGAACTCACAGCTTTTCTTCGCGTACTTGCTGTTCTCGTACGTCTCTCCCACAAGACTCAGACTCTCACTTGCAAACAAGGCTGCGTAACTGAGAAAGGGGTTAATCAGATTGAACATCCTATGGTCAGATAAAAGGGACGCATACCTAAAGCAAATACCCCAATTGCCCACCCATCCACCTTCAGGTGTTTGAGCCGCGTGGAGGTACCCGATAGCACGCTCGATGGTGGTGTTAATTTCCGAGGAACGGTAGTTGGGGTAATGAGAGCGGAAGATGGCGAGAGAGGTGATGACGGAGGTTGTGCATTCGGGATAGTTGTATTCCACCATGATGTTTCCTAGTTGACACGATCAGTTAGTATGGGTCGGAGAAAGAGGCGTAAGCGACTCACCAAAGACTTCGGCAGGGTTCAGCTTCTCCGACCAGGACCCTGCTCGAATGAGCTCGTACGAGGCGAAACCGCCGTCTGGGTTCTGCATGGTAAGCAGGGTGTCCACTGCGTCTTGTAGACGATCTTTGGTGACGAGCTTGGGCGTGAAGCTATCATACAGGTTAGGATCGGGATATACACGAGGAAAGGAAAGGCACAGACTCGAGACGGTGCTGGAGGTATAGAACGGCTTTCATGCCTTCAGCCGTACAGTCGCTGACGGTATAGCCTTGCTCGGCGGTACTGCACAACATCATGAGCGAGCGCGAGGTGAACGAAACGGATAGACATACCTGAACCCCCAAGCTCCTTTCGTCCTCTGCCTGTGCATAGTCTCAAAGTGCTTCGGGTTCTCCCTCATCTGGCCCTGATCAAGCCACTCCAAGGCCTTCACCATACTCTCCTTGTACTTTCCGCCCTCGGCGTTGGCCAACCCGGTATCCACGAGCGCCTGCACGATGAACTGTGTGTCCCAAAGCTGGCTCCCATTCGTCCCAGTGACCATCATGCCCTGGTCACTCATCCACATCGAGTCCCTCCGCTTCATCTCATGCATCTTCCAAGCATGCGAATCGATCCCCTCGTGTGCATACCGAGCGACGAGGTTGAACATCATGTTGACCGGAGCGAGACATTGGTATGCCGTGTTTTCGTCTTCCCAGCAGAGCATTTGGTACGCTTTTTGGACACCGGCTGTGCGGACGTAGGGGAAGGGGCAGGATTCGTAGAGGGAGAGGATGGAGGCGAGGAAATCGTATAGTTGGCTGTGGGGAGCGTAAAGGTCGACTTTAGCGACGTGGTTGCGTTGTGAGGGCCAGTGGATGGAGTAGTAGTCTTCTGGATAGAGTTCCTGGAACCAGTCAGTCACAAACGCAAAGACACGAAATCCAGGCAGACACACCTCACGCAACTTGAGAACCATGTCATTCTCTGGCATGGTATACCGAATACCGTACAAGTAGCTCATAGGCAGGTATACCATCCGAACGTGGATCCACCATCTGTGAGGATGAATCGGGAGCCACTCCGGCAGCAGCCAAAGCTCGGGTGGGACAGCGTTGTTGCCAGCCCAGTCGTACACGCCGAGAAGGGAGAGCCAGAACTTGCCCCAGGCTGGTGCGCCGGTTGCACCACCAAGTTGGTGAAGGCGTTCACGGGCTCTAACCGCGACGGGGTGTTCTGCGCTCATTCCGAGCAGTCGAATGGCGACATAGTTCAGCCCTGTGCCGAAGACGGACGACGGGCCTTCTATATGTCTAAAGCATCTGTTAGTCGTGTCGGGGAAGATGAGATGGCACTCGAGAGCTTACAATCCCCATCCTCCATCCGGGTTGGCCTTGTTCATGAGGTACCGAATCATCTCAAGACGTTCCTCGAGAGTGAACGCCATGTTGGCAATGTAACTTCCAATGACGACGCCCGGAAGCAGGAACATGGGTCCTCCGTACTCTCCTGCCCAATGACCATCATCCGACTGCAAGTGCTTGTAGAATTCGTAGCCATTACGCGCCGACTCCCAAGCAGTCTTGGGTTCTGGAAGTGTTGGAAGCTCCTGAAGCATATAACAGTGCTCGTTCGTCAGTTCTCTTCAGCAGGCATGCGGGAGTTGCGATACGCACAGTATCAAGGCCCAACCAATACTTGTCGACAGTATTCTGAGGCCATTGTGACACCTCCTCGTTGGTACGAAGGTAATGCCAAATATGTCTTCCTCCATCCGAGACTTTTAACCTCCACCTTTTCAAATCGGTGAAGCCAGGGTCTGACACGGCATGGGGCACATCAAGCTGTGACCATGCAGGCGAGTTGCGGTCAACGGCGCTTGGGGTGAATGTTGTCATTAGGTCTTGTGGTTGTGATAGTCAATGAGAGGAGGGCGACAATGATGAGGGATTGGAACTGGGTATAAGAAGGTTTGGTGGTATTTTATTAGGACATGGAACGCGCTGAACAATGATACGATTCTAATTTCGTTCATTGACTTTTGATCGAGGGAATGGCATCACCCAGGATGCGTTCTATCCGGAGGGATGCATTCTACCCGAAAGGTCAGGAAGGCTTACTTACTAGGAGTGAGTATACAAGGGAAGTATTGTGTGTTATGATGAGCGTCGTTGAATATGCCTGATCTCGCATTCGTGTAGCTACCTCGCAATGGTAAACAAGTGGGGCGAGCAGGCACAGATCTGTGCTACAAAAATCAAAAGGGCAAGGCGAATGTACATGCCTGACCAACTACTCATGAAGAATTTTAGGTAGTGGTGGTGAGCTATAGCGCACTGATCAGTCGAACCGTTTTATCGCAAGTCCAGCCCTTGCTAGCCGTCAGCTGTGAGCGAAAGCGCCGAACTGGACCGAATGTTCCTTGCCCAGTGTTAAGTGAGAAATAGACGTCTTCTTGATGAAGACCAACGATGTCTGGACATCCATTACCTGTCAGGTCAACAAGGAACCTTGGATACCTATTGGTTCCCCATCCGAATTCTTCCAGTACAAGTTTGGGAGCCTCAAAGGTGCCATCTCCTTTGTTCATCGACACATAAACCCCGCTGTTTCCAAATCCGATGATGTCTGCAGCCTTCTTGTTTGTTAAAGGCAGAACGAATCGTGGATGCCTATCCGTCTGCCAGCCCTGACGTGTTCCAAAATCATGGACGGCGAAGGTCACCGGGGCGAAGTTGCCCTGACCGTCATTGAGAGAGACAAATACGCCGTCATTCTTAAACCCGAGTATGTCTGCTTTGCCGTCTCCTGTGAGGTCTACCAGATGGCGAGGGTGTGCCGCTACTTGCCATCCGTAGATGCAGCCGAAAATGTCCAAGTTGGGCATACACTGCGCATCATAGAATGTCCCGTCGCCCTTGCTGCGGGAGATGTAGGTGTGGCAGTTGCTAAAGCCAATAATATCGGGAAGGCCGTTCCCAGTGGTGTCTGCTAGGTAGCGAGGGTGTTTGTCCAACTCCCACCCTTGTCTGACACCAAAGTTCTTCAGGACCCTTCGCGCTGGCGAATAGGCTCCCTCGCCTATATTGAGTGAAACGACGACGCCCTCGTCGCCAAAACCAACGACGTCGGCTAGCCCTGTTCCTCGCAAGTCGGAGAGCAGGCGAATGTGTTGACTATGGTGCCAGCCTGAAGTATACCCAAAATATTCAACAGCCAAGCGGTTCTTCTCGAAGGTGTGATTCCCAGAGTTTTTTGCAATCCAAACACCATCGTATCCAAATCCCACTATATCCTTGCATCCATCCCCCGTTGTATCCGCCAACACGCGCGAAAGCGGCTCGTAGGCCATGTCAACCAATACCATAGACGTTTTCATCGGGCTTGGCCATGTGGATTCAGGGGAGGAAACGAACACCCCATCCATCCCGAGTCCGATAATGCATGGTGGTGTGAAGACTGAAGGACTGGTAAGCCATAGTGTCGCTCGAAGGCTACCGACATACCGTTGCGGGCGCGCTGCTCATCAAATGAAATATTGGGCCCAGGATCTGACATCGGTACTATATCTCAGGAGGTTTCAGGCAGGACTGCGGTCTTTAGCAGCGATTGAGGTGATAGTTCGGGACAAAGAAGATAAGCGCCCATCACGGTGACAAGCAGCGCGCGGGGTGTGGATTGTGTTTGAACCGAACCTGACCTCGCATTCGTGTAGCTAGATCGTGCTATACAAGCGGAAAATGGCAAGTCAAATATACAAGGTCCAGGCACACAACAAGTCCGATCGGCTACTCACAAAGAAGATTGGGTTGAGGTGATGGGCTACAATGCACTGACAAACCGAACCGTTTTATCGCAAATCCAACCCTTGCTAGCTGTAAATTGCGAGCTAAGCTTTTGAGCTGGATCAAATGTTCCTTGTCCAGTGTTAAACGAGACATAAATGGCTCCTTCGCCGAAGCCAATGATATCTGGGCATCCATCCCCGGTCAAGTCGACAAGGAATCGTGGGTGCCTATCGGTCTTCCATCCCTGCCGAACCCCGAACGCTTCCAGTACAAGTTTGGGAAGGTCAAAGGTGCCATCGCCCTTGTTCATCGACACATAAACCCCGGCATCTCCAAACCCAATGATGTCTGCGGTCTTCTTATCTGTTAAAGGCAGAACGAATCGAGGATGTTTATCCACCTCCCAGCCCTGGCATGTTCCAAAATCATGGACGGCAAAGGTCATCGGGGCGAAGTTGCCCTGACCATCGTTGAGGGAGACGAACACGCCGTCATTCTTGAACCCGAGAATGTCCGCTCTGCCATCGCCTGTGAGATCCACCAGATGGCGAGGGTGTGTTGCCACCCGCCAGCCCTGGTCGTAGCTGAAAGCGTCCAAGCTGGAGACAGGCTGATCCTTGTGGAAGGTCCCGTCTCCCCCGTTATGAGCGATGTAGACGTGACTTTCGCCGAAGCCAATAATGTCGGGGAGGCCGTTTCCAGTGATATCTGCGAGGTAACGAGGGTGTTTGTTCACCTCCCACCCCTGTGAGGTACCAAAGTTCCAATTAACCCATTTTGGGGTCGCATAGGTCCCCTCGCCCAGATTGAGCGATACTAGGACGCCTGGATCCCCAAAACCAACAATATCTGCTCGTCCGGTTCCTCGCAAATCAGCGAGCATTCGAGGGTGTCGATCATGGCGCCAGGTAGAAGCATACCCAAAATCTCCGACAACCAAGCGGTTCTTCGCGAAGGTGCAGTGTCCGGTGTTCCTTGCAACCGAGACACCACCGTGTCCAAATCCCACTATATCCTTGCGTCCATCCCCTGTCGTATCCGCCAACATTCGCGGATGCACGTCAGGGCGCCACCCACCCGCTTCGTAGGCCATATCACACAAGACTATGGATGTTTTCATCGGGCTTATCCATGTGGATTCGGGGGAGGATACGAACACCCCATCCGTCCCAAAACCAATAATAGATGGTGGTGTGAAGATGGCTGAAGGACTGGTAAGCCACAGCGTTTACTCGGAAGTAGTAATCAACAGACCGTTGCGGGCGCGCTGTTCATCAGTTGCAATATCAGGCCCAGGATCTGACATTGGTATATCTGAAGGGGTTTTCAAGCAGGGTCGCGATCTTTAGCAGAAAGTCGAAGTGAATGTTCAAGGGAAGGGAGTAGATGCTTAGGAAGAAGGCAGTGTACTCGCTTGGTTCCAATCTCTTTGTGAGAGACGATTCCACTCAAGGTCAAGATCTGGCCAAAGGAATAGAGGATGGTGGACATGAGCATGAGGTCGATTGGTAGCCACGGTCATGTGGCTGTATACACTTCGTGGCGCGCTTCTGAACTCAATGCACCCATCAATTTTGATCAAGCGTTGGTTCTCAGATCCGTCTTGCACAACCAGGTGAAGACACTGTGGAGCGATGGTACAGGAGGATAAGGCCTCTGGAGACCAACCACCTCAGGTGCATCACTTCGGAATGGGGGTTAGGGGGGGTTGGGGTTGATCAGCCACTGTCATCGAAGAGTAACGAGAGTACGCTGAGAAGCTGAGTCTTCGCCACGATGGAAAGCCACCAGTGGGCCAGGTCATGCGCGCTTCACTGATTGAAGGGCTCGTTGCTGGCATCGTGATGGCTTGCAGGGTAGCGGTTCGACACGAACGAGCCGCTACCCAGCGGGGATGGAGAGGAGGGATGGGGATGAGATGGAGAAACGGGAAACCCAATGACCAGGTTTATATGTCTGAGGAATCGGAGGCTGACAGGAGCTGCGACGTAGGCTGGAGCGTTCAGACCTGTTTCTAATATGTCGTGGAGACAAATGTTCCAGCTAGGTTTGAAACTGCACTGGCGTCATGCACGACGTCGGGAGCCGGAACGAGGAAGCGACAAAGCTACGCTCCATATAAGCGGTCGAGCTTCAGAAGCTTATGGTACCACTTCTGGCGATGAACAGTGGTTATGTTTGGCCTCCAAAAACTTTACCCCAGGCGTAACCCGGGGGCAGCCGTCACAGTCCCTGATACCAAACCTGGATGACAGGCCCTACTGAACGTGTAGGAACGACCGGCTGCCCTATTGAACACGTCGAAATAACACAACATCCCTGCATTTTCAGTCAGCGTCAACTTCGTAGCACTCTGCAATAACAAGAGACTCTAAAGCGGAGAACTTCCGCGCTGGTTTGCTCCTAGATCGGCTTGCAGTTAGAACCAACCGACGAAAGGAACCTGTTTGCAGATTGTCCCCATTGCAGGAAACCCTTTTACCTTGAGTTGGGAAGAGCCACAGCCCTGGTAGACCTTGCAGTTGACACTAGCCACGGAACCTTGCTCAAAGGGCGTAGCCCTGGGCTGCTCAGAATAGTGGGCGATACTTCGTATCGTTCCTGTTCAAGGGCAAGCGGTGAGCTTTTTCTTCTCCCAGCTAGCTTTGTGCAATGTTTTTTTCTTCTTCACAGAGGATAACGAACAAATTGTATTGTCAGAGAGATATCAGGAACATACAAGGAAACATACAGGGGGACATATTGTGGATTACAATACACTGACAAATCGAACCGTTTTGTCGCAGGTCCAGCCCTTGCTGGCCGTGAACTCCGAGCTCTGCTTCTGAACTGTACCAAAGGTTCCATTCCCAGTGTTAAACGCGACGAATATGGCTTCCTCGCCAAAGCCAACAATGTCTGGGCATCCATTCCCGGTCAAGTCGACAAGGAATCGTGGATGCCTATCGGTTCTCCATCCTTGCTGAAACCCAAATTCTTGCAACACAAGTTTTGGAACGTCGAAAGTGCCATCGCCCTTGTTCATCGACACATAAACCCCGGCATCTCCGAACCCAATGATGTCTGCAGCCTTCTTATCGGTTAAAGGCAGAACGAATCGAGGATGTTTGGCCACCTCCCAACCCTGGCACGTTCCAAAATCATGGACGGCAAAGGCCATCGGGGCGAATTTTCCCTGACCGTCATTAAGCGAGACGAAGACGCCGTCGTTCTTGAACCCGAGAATGTCTGCTCTACCATCCCCTGTAAGATCCACCAGATGGCGAGGGTGTGTCGCTACCCGCCAACCCTGGTTGTAGCTGAAGGCGTCCAAGTTGGGAACAGACTGGACGGCGCTGAAGGTGCCGTGGCCCATGTTGCGAGCGACGAAGGTGTGGCTGGTACCAAAGCCAATGATGTCGGGAAGACCGTCCCCAGTGACATCCGCGAGGAAGCGAGGGTGCTTGTCCACCGCCCACGTCTTGGTGGTACAAAAGTCCCTGACGACCACTTTAGAGGGTGCAGCGAAGGTTCCCTCGCCTGTATTGAGCGAGACGCAGACACCGTCACTGCCAAACCCAACGATATCTGCTCGTCCGGTTCCTCGCAAGTCAACGAGCAAGCGGATGTGTTGATCAACGCGCCAGCTACCGGCGTAGCCAAAGTCATTGAGGGCGAAACGGTTCTCCTCGAAGGTGGAATCTCCAGTGTTCCCCACAACCCAAACACCAGCGTGTCCAAATCCTACTATATCCTTGTGTCCGTCCCCAGTGACGTCCCCTAGCATACGAGGATGCATATCGGTGCGCCACCCACCCGCGTCGTAGGCCATGTCACTCAAGACCATGGAGGTCTTCATTGGGCCAAGCCACTTGCCAGATGCGGGGGATGAAACGTACACTCCATCCATCCCGAATCCAACAATGGATGGTGCCGAGCCTGAAGGATTGGTCAGTCAAAGCATAAAATCGAGTGCAATTAGTAGCGTACCTTTGTGGTAGGCGCGATTCTCGGGGCTAGTTTGCGACATCGTTACTCAAGGGGGTAGATTGTGAGCGTCGAGGTGCTTAGAGTAAATTGTAAAGGCCGGTTTCTTCCTGTGAAGCAGAGGAAGACAAGGATTCATTGTTGGTGGCCACGGTCATATATATATGGACACTGGCCCAGAAGCTTGGTATTTCCCCCCTGGCCACACCTCTTCCTGGGCCACGACCAGCGGTTTCGAGGCCTGCTCGAGGCCAGAGTATTGTGAAAGGAAACCTTACCTTTTTAGCTCACGGATTCGCTGAAGAATATGTTAAAACATGTGCAGCAGATCTGAAGGAAAGCGACGAATCGGTACAGCCCAGGGACGCACGGCAGATGACAGCGGCCTGTTGGCATCGAGCAATGTCGTCGTTGGCCTCCCAAACCTGCAGGCATTTCGAACATTGGTCAGTCTCAGGCGATCCAGTTATTGAGCAGACAGATTGAGTGGCGGCGATGGTGCGCACCATCTAGAGCGCCCAGGCGCAGCTGTTGAGTAGCTTCGTGACCAAACCTCCACTTTATGTGTAAGGCTCCGCACTCCATATACCCCTTCTTTGTAGCTGCGGGATGACGCCATTTATGCGTTTCTTCAACTATCGTGTGGCCCAGAGCGACTAGAAGCGTTTGCCAGTGGGAGCATCGAACTTTGAGCTGCTCAGAATAGGAACCTGAATGTTGCTAGCCAAGTCAAGATGAATTTACTTCCCAAGTACAATACAATCGTCTACCGCCCACCTAGCACCCTAGATGCATCATAGTCCGAGCCGAGGCCATTGGCCTGACCGCCTGGTACCATCCCTCCAATCACCTTCTGCAAGTCTGCCCACTCGTTCTCGCGGGGAATGGCCATGTCTCCAATATCGTAGATGTAGAGGAAGACTGTTCCAACTTCCACGAAGTCAAGGAATTCAGGGGCAGTCACAATGCTTGTCCGTTCCTCCTCAGTCAATTCTGAAAGTTAATGTTAAAGCAGGATTGCCTCCAGAGTATAAACAAACGCACCTCGAATCTCCTGCTCGATCTCCCTATCCTGACGCTCTCCTCTTCTAGCTCCTTCTCACGGATCCTCTCAGCGTCTACGTTCTCCTTCTCGCGCATTATCCGTCGCTTGATCTCTTCTTCGATATTCTGCGGTACTTCGTCGTCCACATCCATTGTCTGGACTTCTTTGCTGTAAATAACACGTTCCTGTGAAACACAAGTTAGATTTCCTTGAGAAGGCATTGAGTTGGAGGTGCACCTTCCGTGGCAGCTCAAAGAGCTCTTGCTCGATATCCACAAGATCATTGTAAATCCTCGGTGTCAAATGTCTACCTCACTTCTTCAGCACCCAACTCTGCCAGTCAGAAGCAGGTAAAACTCACATCTCTACCGCATTATCCGTTGCCGAGCTGCTCGACACGGACTAGGTAGCAGCCGCCGAGAAGAGGCCCCTCTCTGAGGTAAAATCACTTCTGCTGTCCATCCCAGAGCCAGAGGTTCCAGGAAGTTGAGCGTGGCCATGACGAGCGCCTACTGCATCTGTGTCCGGGAGGGATTCTAGAGGTGTAAGACCCCCTGCTGTGCTGGTCCTTCCCCCTCTCCGTGGACTATCAAGGATCTCGTCAACAAAGCGGTTTACATCGTCCTTGCTGGAGGTGGTGTCGACTGTCATCGCAGCCAGAGTCGGCCAAAGGGTGCGACTGTCATGGATCCACGATCCATGCACCTCTTGGACAAGCGCCTGTCGCTGCCTCTCTGCCCGTGCCTTGCGCAGTTCCTCGAGTTTGGCCTTCTTGGCCTCAATCTCTGCTCTGCGCCGTTCCGACATTCTGTGTGTATGATGGGATGGGTATGAAATGAAGGAAGACAGTTGAAAGCCAGTTAAATTGAGGTTTGCATGGATGTTCATTCCCAAATGTGGCATGAGATGTAGGCAGAACGGAGGGCATCGAAAGCATCAAGGCGTAATGTCGACCTTGCTTTAGCATGGCCTCTGGAAGTCTGAATTACTAAGAATCTGCGTGGGAATCAGCCAATAACAAATAGATGCAACAAGCTCGCGCTTGCCCCGTGCCTAAAGGCACGGCGAGGGGGGGTTATGGTCGGGGCTTCGCGCCTCCGCTCAGAGCTTTGGGCACTGACTGGACGACTGTCCGTAAGATTTAGAACGATTTTCTATTTTCTAGATGCTAAATCGTGGGAAGTGCTGTTTAGTTTAGAGAAGAAATCAAACCCGTAAGCCAATTTAGAATCTAGGAAAAGCGACACAAAGTCCCTTCCAGGATAGCCCCTGTCCTTTGCGCGTTGAGCGTGATCCAGGAAATCACCAAGATTAACCTCAAGAAAACTGATCCATTTAGCAGCGGAAACCCAACCAAAGCATCTGTAACATAAAAGAAGGACAGGAGGCAGCGAGGAGAGCTCTTTGGACACCACGGATGCTGGGTTGGGCGGAAGGACGATGCGTGGGATGGGACTTTCTCGTAAGTGTTTTGCCCCGATTTGGAAAGGGTGACGTTTGGAGTCGTTTAGAACGCAAGTTTGAGTCTGGAGAGGGGGGGGTACCCTCTTCCAGACTCAGAATCTAGGATGGGGTCATGCTTGACAGTTCTTGACAGCGGTCGCTTTATACATCCCAAAATGGACGCCATCACGTCCGGCATGTCTGCCGGTTAGGTTTAGAAATTAGAAAAGGTGTTCTAAATCTTACAGACAGTCGTCCACTTTGTATTATTCTTATGTTATCTACTGTAAAATTACATTTGAGATAAGGGTAAATCTAACGCAAATATCAACATGTCACAGTAGCTTTAAACTTTCTCCAATTTCAATCTAAAATTTATTTGGAAACCCCAATCGACTGCTCCCTGGCTTCCCTATCTGTCCAGAGCATTCACTAAAACCGCATACAGTAGCATCGACCTGAGTTGAGATCATGGCCTCTTCGGTTACTCGGTGTGGCTGGTGAACTGTTAGTCCCTGTTGCCAACTACTACTCAGTGATTTAAACTTTTCTGGATAAGTGACAACCGGCGGTTGAGAGGTATTAAATGCTAATCGGCATAGCATTGAGGGTCATTGTTAGAATACAATACTTACATCGTTGTTTCTACGGTTACGATCAGTACAAGGGACACTACTTTCAAAACATTTACTTGTTGCATCGTTCACTTCTCTCTTTCTTATTGTTCTCTCTCTTCTATTTACCCTGCACAGATACACTATTGTTCTTCCTTATATGGACATTCCTTTGTGTAGATATGTATATAGGTAGCTAGTGTGAGTGGGGTGTTCTCTATCGAACTATTCCCACTCACAGGTATGTCATGTATCGCTCTACTTATTTCTCTGCTAATATCTATCGAACTATTCCCACTCACAGTGCGTGTTCTGTTGAGGGTTTAATAGGTTATGAGCCCTGTTGCTTCGCGTTAGAGACACTCCTCAACACGAAAGCTACCCTCCCTCACAGACATTCGGTCACATACCCTAGGTACATCTGTACTCTGGTCCTCTGCTTCTCAGAAAGCACGTCCCAGCTGCACCCCGGTCTGCCCCAGTCAATCTGGTCGAGCGACTTCTATCTCCTTCTATCCCCACTTCGTTTTCTGGCTATTCCCAGTCAACGTCGTATCTCCTGTTGATTTTGGATTTTCCCGCTATCAACTCTTCCCTTCACTCTCTCTCCTATCCCTGTCACTGTTGCATTCGATTCTCGAAGCATCATGCCAGACGATTCTTCCACAACCAAAATCTGTGCTCTTTCGTCTGACACCGTTGCACGGTGGAAGACTATGGTTGAGAACGAAGCATTGCGCCTTCGTGCCGTCCATATCCTCTCTGGTGAGGAGGAGGAACCAGACAAAGTGAAGATCGTAAGGATTGGAAGGATTATTGGGACAAACGCTCCACACTCGCATATGCTATCGTCAGCTCTCTTGACATGGCCCAATCCGACTCCATCATCTCGGGTGTCGACCGAACCAACCCAGCCGCCACCTTCACAGCTCTCATTGAGCACTACATTCCCAAGACAGCTCAATCTCGCGCTTCGTCTATCCAAGAGCTTCTCTCCATCCGCAAGACGGATACAGAGAGCTTTGCTTCTTATGGTGCCCGCATCATCGCTGCTGGAGCCCAAATCCGTGACCGTTTGGACGCTCTTCCACTCTACATCCCAGAGCGTACACGCCAAACATCCATCAACCTATCCTCCCTCCCTGCTCCAGAGTCAGATGAGGAGGAGGAGGAAGAACCAGCAGATACTGGTGCTGAGGGGGATGCTACTACTTCCGGCCACTGCTGCCCCAGCCCCTCTTACCACTGTCGAGATTGTCACCAGACGCTCTGTGTTCAAGAAGGGCTATGGTGCGCCAGAGCTCATCATGGACCTGATGCAAGCCATCGTCATCCTCGGCCTTCCTCAAAATGAGCAGGGCAACTTCCTTCGCAACACCTTCACACATCTCGACAGCATCAAATCTGCCAACGATGTCCTCGACCACCTTCGCAAAGCCGACCTCTCCAATAAGGTTGAGGGTCTAGCTGATGAAGCCGCCCTTGCTGCCACCAAGAGCAAGAAAAAGGCTAAGCCTCGCAAGCCTACCACTTCCTCATCCCATTCACCTGCTACATCGTCCGCTTCCAAACCGGCCCTCAAATGTCGCTATCACACCAACCTCTCCAACCACGACACCAAGGACTGCGACGTCCTGAAGAAGGCTAAGGAAGTCATGTCGGCCAACATGGCTGAAGACACAGCTGAAGAGGAAGCTCAGATGGCCTCCACCGCACACATCGTTAGTCCCCCTCGTAGACGTCCAAAGGGTACCACTGCTAACACTCAGTGGAATGCAGACTCGGGTGCTACCTCGCATATGACGCCTCACAAGTGTTGGATGCGCAACATGCGACCCTGCTTGGTACCTGTGAGGCTGGGGGATAACTCGACGGTCTGGGCAAAGGCCAAGGGAGATGTTGTGTTCAAACCATCTGGGAACCGCGAGCTTGTTGTCTTTTCTGATGTACTATACGTCCCTCGTCTGAAAAATAATTTATTCTCCATCCTTACTGCTGTGAAGAAGCGCAAGATGCGTGTTGTCATCGAGAACGACTCCCTGGAATTTTCGAAAGACAGCAACTCTCTCTTCACTGCTACTATCCATGGGACGACTGGCCTATTGGATGGAAGCACATTGGAGAATGATGAAGTAGCCTATTCAGCTGCAGTCGACAAGGGCATTTTACATGATCGTCTTGGACACATCGGAATCGATCGGCTCAATACGCTGCTCAAGAAGGATTTGGCCGAGGGGGTGTTCGTCAACAAAGGGACAGAGGTCAAGGACATGTGTGAAGCATGCATTGCGGGGAAGCAACACCGACGACCTTTCCCAAAAGTCTCGGACCATCGGTGTACAGAGGTACTTGGTCGCATCCACAGTGACTTGCATGGTCCACTTCCGCGCACGTCGAGAGGGTACAGGTACTGGATCACATTCAGCGATGACCACTGCCGCTACAAGCGCACCTACTTGTTAAAAAACAAGAGTGAGGCATTTGACAAGTTCAAGACCTACGTTGCTGCAGCGGAGAACTACTTGGGAGTAAAGGTGAAGGAGCTTCGGGACGATAAGGGAGGAGAGTACATCTCAAAGGAGTTTGATCAATGGTGTGAGGCACGAGGAATCTCTCGACAACATACGGTCCGTGGTACACCACAGCAAAATGGTGTCTCTGAATGTCTAAATCGCACCCTGGCTGAGGGGGTGATAGCAATGCTCAACCACGCTGGATTACCCGCCACCTTCTGGTCCACTGCTGTCCTCTACTACACCAAAATCCTGAATGTCACCCCTACGTCTGCACTGTCGGAAACCACCTCATATGAAGTGTGGCACAAACGCAAGCCAGACTTGTCCATGTTCAGAGTCTATGGATGACGCGCATGGGTCAATGTACCAAAGTCCGACCGCAAAAACCTTGACTCCCATTCCATCCCTTGCATCTTCCTTGGATTTGCGCAAGGATTCAAAGGCTGGCTGTGCTATGATACAGCCACCAAGAAAACCCACATCTCTCGAGACGTGATCTTTGACGAGACTTCTTTCCCTGGTCTCTCAACCAAAGGCAAGAGCACTGAAACTCCTCCAGTCCAATGGAGTGAACTTTGGTCGCACGAGGACGATGAGTCTGAGACTCTCTCCACGCCTAGCGTTGACGCCATTCCACAACCACCTGTTGGCCCAGCACCCAACGCACCTCATTTTGACAATGATGAGTCGGACTCCGATGATGATGATGATCTCCCGGGGAATCCTCCCAACGCCCCTGCTGCCCCCAGAACTCCTGTTCGTGCACCTCCCAGAGGTCCAGTGACAAAGGATCTGGCTGACGAGCGCAAGCGTGCATGGTCGAGGCCTCAGGGTGATCCATCTCCCACATCAAGAGCAGAGCACGATTCTCCTGACCCTACACTGAAAGACTTTGGATGGAGCCCACCAGAAGGTGAATTTCCGCGTCTACCTGCTCCTACTCCTGCACCAGCACATGTTATTTCCCCTCAAACACTCCGCCCAATGCCACGTCTAGCAGCACCAGCTGCCAAGCCCAATGAACCCTACCTTGTAGCCCAAGGAGGACGACCAACACGTTCAGGGGGTGTTTTGGACTACACTACAATTGCTGGAAAAGGACGAAGGGGAACCCAACCAGTTGCTCGCAGACAGGCTGAAGCACAACAGGATGAGGAACGTGAACCCAGAACGGATGTTGCGGGACCCAGCACTTCAAATCCAGTACCAGCCCGAGGGGGTGCCCAAAATCACGATTTCTTCGGTCTGCCACTTGCTACCCAAACTGGCGGCATGGGAGTCATGAATCTCCAACTCCGCCCCACACTCACGAATCCAAATCCTCCACCACCTCCTAGTCAACCCACTCCAATCGACGCTGCTTCACTCTCAGACGACGATGATGACGATGACGAAGAAGCTGACTTGGCTACTGCCTTCAAAGCTAGTCGAGTCATGGAATCCGTCTTCAATGTCTATGGCATCTCAGACGACTTCATCCCAATGTCAGCTGGATGGGAGATTGCAATGGAAGCGGCTTGTGAAAATGCATTCGGTGCAGCTACACGCCCAAATGATGCACCACGGAACTGGAAGGAGGCCATGGCTCGGGATGATAAGGACAAATGGTTGGCAGCTGCTCAGACAGAGATCGACGCCCTGATTGAGAATGGTACTTGGGAACTCGTCCAACTCCCCAAGGATCGGAAGGCAATTGGCTCTCGTTGGGTATTCCTCATCAAACGCGATGCAGATGGAAGAGTTGAACGATACAAGGCTCGTTTGGTTGGTCAAGGCTTTGGGCAGTCTCATGGCATTGACTATGATGAAGTATTTGCCCCAACCACCAGGCTTACGTCTATCCGTACTGTCCTTGCACAGGCAGCAATGAACGGAGAGCATATCGAGTCGATCGACATTTCCAATGCCTACCTTAACGGCACCATCGAGGATGAATACGAGGTCTATATGAGGCAACCAGAGGGATTCGAAGTCCGTAACACCGACGGTGCCCAGTGGGTATGCAAGCTCAAGAAGGGTCTCTACGGGCTCAAACAGAGTGGCCGACTGTGGTACCAGAAGTTGGCAAAGGAACTCGAGAAGATTGGCTTTGAGCAGCTTTTCTCTGATCCCAGCATCTACCACTGGGTGAAGGATGGTGTTTGTGTCACACTCCCAGTTTTTGTCGACGACATCACTATCACGTCCAAAGACAAGTCCAAGATTGAATGGGTCAAGGAAGCGCTGTCAAAGGTCTTCAAGCTGAAGGACTTAGGACCTACTGCATACCTTCTAGGAATCAAGGTGGAGTATGACCAGGCAAACAAAACTCTGTGTCTATCCCAAACCCAGTACATCAACGACATGCTTGCTCGTTTCCGACTTTCTGACTGCAAACCTGTAACCACCCCTATGGAACCAGGGCTCGCACTGAAGAAAAGCATGTCGCCCACAACTGAAGACGAGAAGGAGGAGATGAGCAAAATCCCCTACTTGAATGCAGTTGGAGCCCTGATGTATCTGGCCATTGGTACTCGCCCGGACATCGCCTACTCAGTCGCAAAATTGGCACAGTTTAACTCCAACCCTGGGCCTGCACATTGGAAAGCTGTCAAGCACCTCTTCCGTTACCTCCAGGGAACCAAGGACCTCAAGCTCACATTCACTCGGAACGAAGGCACTCCATCAGATGAACTCTTCCGCACTTATAGTGATGCAGACCATGGTGGATGCCTCGACACACCCAAGTCTACTAGTGGTTTTGTGATGAAGATGGGCACTGGTGCAGTCAGCTGGTCATCCAAGAAGCAAGCTACAATCGCCAACTCCTCGACTGAGGCTGAATACATCTCAGCATCGTCTGCAGGCTTTGAGATCAAATGGATGCGTTCGCTTTTGGGAGAGCTCGGATTCAACGTCAAGAAGCCCTCGCCACTCATGGTGGACAGTCAATCAGCACTGCGTGTCCTCAAGAATCCTGAGAATCACAGCAGGATGAAGCACATCGACATCAAGATTCATTGGATCAGGAAGGAAGTTCGCGACAGAACCATTGAAGTCCACTTCCTCCCTACTGCAGACATGGTTGCAGACATTCTCACCAAACCCCTTCCTCGGATTGCTGTTGAGTGTCACCGTTTATCTCTTGGTCTCTTTTAGAATCACAACGGTCTTTGCATTGAGGGGGTGTGTTAGAATACAATACTTACATCGTTGTTTCTACGGTTACGATTAGTACAAGGGACACTACTTTCAAAACATTTACTTGTTGCATCGTTCACTTCTCTCTTTCTTATTGTTCTCTCTCTTCTATTTACCCTGCACAGATATGCTATTGTTCTTCCCTATATGGACATTCCTTTGTGTAGATATGTATATAGGTAGCTAGTGTGAGTGGGGTGTTCTCTATCGAACTATTCCCACTCACAGGTATGTCATGTATCGCTCTACTTATTTCTCTGCTAATATCTATCGAACTATTCCCACTCACAGTGCGTGTTCTGTTGAGGGTTTAATAGTACCCCCCAATTGGGCTCTAATGCTGTAGGTCAATTTATTCAAAAATCAGTCAATGGCACTGAGACTCGGCACAGATCTACTCATATGCAACATCGTCACTAGATACTGTCCTTGTTATTCACAATCATGGGCTCTATCCCTACGTCGTTTGTGCACAATCTAGGGATGCTAAATATAGGTGAGTAGCAGCCCTTACCAGATTGGATACTTCCAGATCCCTGGCTGATACCATCACGTTCAACGACATCGCGCCCAAATTGGCTCTGGGCGGGTGGTCCCACCCTTCCTCCTGACAGGGGCGGTTTGATGTGATGCGCTGGCAGCGTGATATCTGCACCCCTCCACACATATACCTTGAAATTCCGAGCCCTTGGCCTTATTTAAAAGGCTGACACTCGAGCTTTCGAATGAATGTTCAATCACAGAAAACAGACGGTATCTCGTCATGTTGTGGCCCATTCAACGCATGGGCGCCAATCCTCATTTGCACTGCCACAATACCGTGATTCGTGGTTGCGGCAGGCTGGGAGTGCAGCTGTAAAATCCCATTCCACAGCTTGGATTTTGAGGCAATGTGATTAGTTTTAGCCATGGTGTACTTATGAATATGTTACTTGAGCCTAACATGCAGAGGCTAGGCTTTTGTGCCATGCCCGCAGCCATTTGGCAGCCAACCCACGTGGCAAACCCATCTACTCTGGCAAGAAATCTTGTGGATGTCACATCCCCAATCTCCGGACCCTCTCGGCGCCGAGCCGAACCAGTCCGGACCCTCTGACATGTGTACCGAGACCCTACACGCATCCCTCTCGCACCCAGATGCCGCCGAACCTCGGCCGCATCTCGGCCGAGTTTCCCTACTCTCGTCGCCCTGGTTCGACAACCTTTCGTCCGCTTTCGCCTCACTCGGACTCGGCACACTTCGGACTACTTTCCTATGCTTTCCTATGGTATCCCGCTTCCTTGCTTCTGCGTTTCCATCGGTTCCCTATGGGCATCCAGCGGGCATCCCTTGGATGACCACTGGATGACCTGCGGGACTCCGGATTCTACTTGTATTGCCTCGGACTCTTGTATATAAGCTTGGTATAGCTCTCCTGTATTCGGTATTCGGATAATCGACTAGATTTCCCTACCCCAAACTCGCTTTCCTCTCAACTCGGTCAATATCCGCTCTACTTGGTTACATCTGCAAAGGGACTCGTTGTGTCGCGTTGGACCAGTGCACGAACGCTGAGCCTGTGTCCCCCTCGACTCCGGTCGCTCCGGCCACTGCTCTATCCGACTCCGGAGCAGGCCCGGGCTCGGTATCTTACAGTATTATCCGAATTTCTTTGACGCGCACAACCCATGGCTGAGCAAGATTGTCGGGTCCTTCGAAATCGTCGACAGGATCAGAACTACATCGACGCCCAGCTTACCATTCGACCCTCTACTTATCAGCACAGTTTACCTCGGATCGATCCCGCCAATAATCCATTTATCAGCTCCTATCCGCTTCCTTCTGCTCCGGCGGGTGTCCAACCTTACAGTACACGCCGCCCCATTCCGGGTTCATTTATTCCGACTCCATCAGTTCAATTTCCAGGTGCTTTTAACCCCTCCCCATATTATCCGACCATGTCCCATGCTCCTTCTTCTGAAGAAGTTGCAGCATATCTTATGCCAGAGTACGATTACGGCTCTGCTTCGGCGCAACTTAAAGCGAACCGGAAACGCGAAGCGAAACTCTGGATCGATACTCAAGCAAAGCCTCAGGACTCACAGCTTCCGGCAGCTCCACCTCAGGAAACAGGTGTTGAGCGCTCGAAGCCCCGATCCAACAGTTCGGAACGTTCAGTTACTCCGGAGCCTCCCAACAAGCCTTCTGGGGGTGGCGGGGATCCCTCGGGTGGTCCCTCCGGCGGAGACGGTGACCCCCCTCAAGACCCCAACCAGCCCGAAGGAGGCGAAGGACCAAATCAGCCAGATGGCGGTGGAGGACCTGATCCCCCAGATGGTGGTGGTGGCGGTGGTGGCGGTCCGCCTCCGCCCCGAAGCCCCTCTTTACCTCGCACACCTCGCACACCTCATGGGCCCTCGCCGGATAAGCCCATCGACGAAATGGACGCTCCAGAGCTCGCATACTGGATGGCTGCCTTCATGCGGCAAACCCAACACGACCATTCCCGGCTCCTTAACATCCTGGCCAACAAAGCCTTGGACTCAAAGGACCGGCTGAAGGTCCGGACTCCGGACCCCTTTGACGGTTCGGACCCCACCAAACTCGACGTCTATTTGAGCCAGTGTGCTGCCTACATCGGGTCGCGCTGGCAGAGCTTCGACGGGGAAACGGACAAGGTCGTTTGGATGCAGTCCTATCTTAAAGGATCTGCCCAGCAGCACTTCGCGGATCAACTGCAGGTGTCCCAGATGGCTGGGCTTCCAACTCCGGCCTGGTATACCAATGTGCAGCACTTCATTGACGAGCTCACTGCGGTCTTTGGTTCCCCGGATCCAGTCAGTGACGCCATTGTGTCCCTGGAAGGACTTCGGCAGACGGAGAAGGTCCACCAATACAATTTGGACTTTAACCGCTATGCTGCTCGGACTGGATGGGATCAGAACGCACTCCGGTACCGCTATTATGCCGGACTTCAAGACCGGGTCAAGAACGAGCTGTCCTGTCGCGACCGCATCTTCGATCTTTGCATCCTTCAGACTACCGCGTGGCAAATCGATTGCCGTTACTGGGAGCGCGAAGCCGAGAAGAAGCGCGAGAAGGATCGGTGGACCGCACAGCCACAATCATCCGGACGCTCCGACTCGCACTCCTCTGCTTCTGCGCCCACATCGACCTCCGGAGACAGGAAGGGCAAGTCTGCGTCGACTGCCCCTTTCACTCCGAAATCCACTGTCACAGTCACTGCTACCACTCAGACCTCCTCATCGACTGCATCGACCCCCCTCCACCAAGCCTTGGGCCAAAAACCTTGGTCCAGATGGCAAGTTGCTCCCCGCCGTCCGGGATGAGCGATTCAAGAAGGGTCTTTGTCTGGTCTGCGGCCAGTCGGGTCACAATGCCAAGGACTGTCCTCGGGCTAAGTCTGGACCCAAGGGCCGAACAGCCTCGGCTGCTCCGGCCACCTCTACCTCTGCTACTCCCTCTTCGTCCGCACCCGCCGTATCTGGGTCCGGGTCGAAAAAAGAGTAAGCAGCTCCCTGGCCTCGCGACCTCCGGAGGGCTGCACCATTACCGATGGTTCGCCTCAGGTCCGACTCAACGCCGCAGCCCTCATCGATCCCAATGCCCTTTCCTTCGATCTCGATATTCCAGACTTTCTTCACCTTGTTGCCAAGACCCTGATTGACTCGGGGTCCACGGACTGTTTCCTCGACCAACTATTTGTATCTAACCATGCCATCCCGTCCTATGAAATCCCTCCTGTTCCGCTCCGACTTCTCGACGGCTCCATAAGTCACTGGATCACTTCTGCAGCCGACCTCCGAATCCGTTTCCGGTCCGGCGACGAATTCTTCATCACCGCTTACATCACCCATCTGGATGCTCCGTACCCACTGGTTCTAGGACACAATTGGCTTTGCCGATACAATCCGTTGATTGACTGGCAGCAAGGCACAATAACTTCGTTCGGATCAGTTGGAAAATCCCCGGCATTGACGTCACTCGATGAAGGCTCTATTCCCCGAGTCGAGATCCCCCTTTCATCCAGCTCCGAAATCTCTCCGACATCTTCTATCCCTACTCCGGCTTCACCGACACCATCCGCCCCAGCTTCAAATCCCATTTTCATTTCCTTCATTAATGCAGCCGCCTATCAGCGCGCCTGCCGGCTCCCTGGTTCCTATCAATTCCAAATTTCTCTCAACGCTCTGGACTCCCCTCAGTCTCATGCGGCTTGTGCGGAAACTTCGGTTCCTGACCTCTCAACGGTCCCAGAGGAGTACCATGACTTCGCCGATGTTTTTTCCAAGGAGAAAGCCTATTCCCTTCCACCTCACCGTCCTTATGACCTCAAGATCGACCTCGAACCCGGACAGACTATTCCTCCGAGCCGAATCTATTCCCTTTCACACTCCGAGATGCAGGCACTCAAGGAGTTCATCGACGAAAATCTCCGAGTCGGTTTCATTCGTTCCTCTTCTTCCCCACATGGCGCGCCGATCCTTTTCGTCAAGAAGAAGGATGGCTCCCTTCGTCTCTGTGTCGATTTCCGTGGCCTCAATCACATTTCCAAGAAGGACCGGTACCCTCTCCCCCTCATTTCCGATCTCCTCGATGCTCCGGGTGGTGCCTGGATATATTCGAAGATTGACCTCCGGCACGCGTACCATCTCGTCCACATCGCCGATGGAGATGAATGGAAAACTACCTTCCAAACCCGGTATGGTTCCTTCGAGTGGATGGTCATGCCCTTTGGACTATCCAACGCTCCGGCCGCTTTCCAGCACTTCATGAACGACATCTTCGGCGATATGCTCGACATCCAGGTCATTGTCTATCTCGACGACATCCTTATTTATTCCTCTGACCTGGAACAGCACCGGAAACATGTCAAGGAGGTTCTCAGACGTCTCCGGAAGCATGGACTCTACGCCAAACCGGAGAAATGTGAATTCCATGTCGACCGCGTCGAATACCTCGGCTATATCCTTTCCCCGGAAGGCCTCACCATGGCTTCGGACAAGGTCAAGGTCATCCAGGACTGGCCCAAGCCTCGGAACATCAAGGAAGTTCAATCATTCCTCGGCTTTGCCAACTTCTATCGTTGCTTCATCTTTGGCTACTCCGACATCACTGTTCCGCTCACCCACCTCACTCGGAAGGATGTTCCCTATGCGTTCACCGCTTCGGCTCGGTCTGCCTTCGAGCGGCTCAAGGAGGCGTTTACAACAGCTCCTGTCCTCACCCATTGGATTCCGGATCGACCTCTGATTGTTGAGACAGATGCCTCGGACTACGCGTTGGCGGCTATTCTCTCAATCCGGACGGACTCCGGCGACATCCATCCCATCGCCTTTCACTCCCGCACCTTTTCTGCCCCAGAGCTCAACTACGACGTCCATGACAAGGAACTACTCGCCATCTTCGAGGTGTTCCGCGTCTGGAGACATTATCTGGAGGGCTCCGGAGAAACTATCGATGTTGTCACCGACCACAAGAACTTGGAATATTTCGCAACCACCAAGGTCCTCACCCGGCGTCAAGCCCAGTGGTCGGAGTACCTCTGCCAGTTCAATATGGCCATCCGCTTCCGCCCCGGCAAGCTCGGAGCGAAGCCCGACGCGTTGACTAGACGATGGGATGTCTACCCTAAACAGGGAGGTAGCGACTACGCCAAAGTCAATCCCCACAACTTCCAGCCTATTTTCACCTTGGAACATCTCTCCACTTCGCTTCGGGCCACTTCCCTTATGCACCCCGCTCTCCGCGCCACACTTCTTATGGACTCCGAAACACTTTTCACCGACATTCGCAACTCTTATTCCAAAGATCCCCTCGCTTCCGAACACCTTCCAATTCCTTCCCATCCGCGATGGTCTCTCACTCCGGACGGTCTCCTCCGGCTCGATGAACGCGTCTATGTCCCAGATGTTGATTCGCTTCGGCTTCGGGTCCTTCAACTGAAGCATGACCACCCACTTTCGGGTCACTTCGGTCAGAATAAGACTCTGGAACTCGTCCGGCCCGATTTCGTCTGGCCGGAGTTACGGGTGTTTGTCAAAGACTACTGCAACTCTTGTACGGTTTGCAAGCGATCCAAGACCCCCTGGCACAAGCCCTATGGCCTTCTCAAACAGCTTCCGGTTCCACTTTGGCCTTGGGAATCCATCTCAATGGACCTCATCGAACAACTCCCCACTTCCAACGGCTTCACCGACATACTTGTTATCATCGACCAGCTTTCCAAGCAAGCAATCTTCATCCCGATGCACAACACCCTCAATGCTCCGGAACTCGCTCGGCTATTCGTCCTTCATGTCTTCTCAAAGCATGGCGTACCTGGACATGTCACTTCAGACCGAGGCTCCGAGTTTGTCTCTCGGTTCTTCCGGTCCCTCGGCGAAATCCTCAGCATGAAGCTTCACTTCACCTCCGGATATCATCCTGAAGGCGATGGACAGACAGAGCGAGCCAACCAGACACTCGAGCAATATCTCCGAGCCTACTGCTGCTATCAGCAGGACAACTGGTCAGACCTACTCCCACTCGCCGAGTTCGCATACAACAACGCTCCGGCCGCTGCCACTGGTGTCTCCCCCTTCTTCGCCAACAAGGGTTATCATCCCAACCTCGATATCCATCCGGAGTGCGACGTTGCAAGCCTTGCCGCCCGAGACCTTGCCATCGACTTGGAGGCCCTTCACCAGGAACTTCGGTCATCAATTTCCGAAGCCCAACAACGCTACCAAGGCCCGGCCGATCGCCACCGCTCCCCGCCTCCGGATTTTCAAGTTGGACACAAGGTCTATGTCAAGGCCAAGTATTTCAACACCACTCGGCCATCCAAGAAGCTTGCGGAAAAATTCCTCGGTCCATTCGACATCATTGCTCAGCCCGGAACCCATTCCTTCACTCTCAAACTCCCCTCCAACTTCCGCTCCGTTCACCCGGTCTTCCACGTCTCCATGTTAGAGCCTCACCACGAGTCCAATATTCCGGATCACGTCGTATCTCCTCCACCCCCAGTGGAGATCAATGGCGAACTGGAGTTCGAGGTCCATGAGATCCTCGACTCGAAGCTCGACAGGCGCCGGAAGTGCAAGCTGCTTTACTTTGTTAAGTGGCTCGGGTATGAAGGGACGGATCAGGAGCGAGAGTGGTTTCCTGCAACGGAGCTGGAACACGCTCCGGAGCTCGTTGCCGACTTCCACGCAAAATATCCGGACAAGCCTGGACCTCTCGAATCCCTTTAACTCGGACTACTTCCCTTCCAACCGTATCCATTCCCGCTTCGCTTCATCTCCCTTCGCTTATTCTTTGACTTCTCTCTTCTCATTTTCTCTTATGTTCATTCATTGTCCTCAGGCCTCCGAGGGCTCGGCCTAAACAGGGAGGTACTGTCACATCCCCAATCTCCGGACCCTCTCGGCGCCGAGCCGAACCAGTCCGGACCCTCTGACATGTGCACCGAGACCCTACACGCATCCCTCTCGCACCCAGATGCCGCCGAACCTCAGCTGCGTCTTGGCCGAGTTTCCCTACTCTCGTCGCCCTGGTTCGACAACCTTTCGTCCGCTTTCACCTCACTCCAGGGCATTCAGTAGTGTTTCAACATTATCCATGTATCAACTGCCTGACCACTTTCCCATCTATGATGTACGGCCGGGGCCAGCTGGGTGAAAAAACAGTGTATTGGGCATGTGCCACCTGCCTAGTCTTGCACCAAATATAGGTTGTGGGAGGTGGTATTCAGGGTGGTTGACTATGAATATCCTTGATGTTACAGAACAGAGGCAGCTGTTCAAAGACCTGGCACTATGCTCAAGTGGCCGGTTTTATCTCATTTGCATGTATGCGCCATGAAACTACTGGTTGCACTAGATTAGCTGTTGATAGCATTACATGACTGAAACCAGTGGGTATTTTTCAGACACAGTGCTGAAGTGGGAGGTGGGCTAATGAGCAATCGGCTTTTCCGGTCAGGAGGTTCCTGAATGACTGGACCTGCCGCCCATGAATGCGAGATTGATGACCAGGCTACCTTGAGGGACCATATTGTAATAACCACCTCTTACAGGGTCTGTTAGGATTTTATTGTTCAGCATTCTTGGCTTATTTACATCATAGATGAGCCAGCTGGCGCGTAATTGTTGTCGCTGCAAGCCCACCTTGCACATGATATCTTGGGGGTTTTTAGCAATCTGGTTGATCAGTTGGTACTCTGCACATCGCCCCTGCACCAGCTGCCTCCGAAACCACCTCACCTTTCACCCACCTCCCACAGGATCTCCATGAATTCTTTTGTGCGCTTGCTTCTCAGCAGTGGAGAACCTCATCATTGTATGTGAGCCAGCTACCTCGTTGTACCCGTCATGTTCCACCCACCTCCCACAGGCTCTTACATGCTCTGGATGCTCAGCAATGCCAATATCAACATCGCTTCTGAGCAAGCTGCTGAGCTGTGCGGTTCATCCGACACCCACCTCCCGCAGGATTCCTTGGCTACCTTTTTCTGTATTGTCACTCAGTGGTGGAAAATGGACATATAGCATCTGAGCAAGCTGCCTGAATACTTGCCGCACCGTCAACCCACCTCCTACAGGCTGGTGCTCAGTAGTGAGTAATTGTCTCAGTGCATGTGAGCCAGCTGCCTCATCATGCGTTCTATGTTCCACCCACCTCCCACATGCTCTCTTGGGTGCGTTTTGCAACCTGGTTGCTTAGCAGGTAGGAATACCCTCGTTGTCCCTGAGAGAGCTGCCCCTCTGTCCGCATTAGTTAGTACCCACCTCCCACACCTTCTATCAAGCGGCTTCGCAATCCGATTGCTTAGCAGCGTGCATCCTTGCATCCTCTCTGAGCTAGCTGCCTGCACGTCCGTCTCACCTCTCACCCACCTCCCACAGCCGCCTTTGAGCAGCATTTCCGGTCTAGTGGGAATCCTAGTATCTTCTCTGAGCCAGCTGCCTGCACGTCTAGCTCAGCTCTCACCCACCTCCCACAGCTGCCTTTGAGCCGCTTTTCCGGTCTAGCGGGAATCCTAGCATCTTCTCTGAGCCAGCTGCCTGCATGACTACCTCACCTCTCACCCACCTCCCACAGCCGCCTTTGAGCCGCTTTTCCGGTCTAGCGGGAATCTTAGCATCTTCCCTGAGCCAGCTGCCTGCACGTCTCCCTCACCTCTCACCCACCTCCCACAGCTGCCTTTGAGCAGCCTTTCCGATCTAGCAGCAGGACTCTTGCATCCTCCCTGAGCCAGCTGCCTCCGCATCCGCATCACCTCCCACCCACCTCCCACAGGCTCTCTTGGGCGGATCTTCCGATATGGTTACGTTGCGGTTCAAAACCTTGCATCTTCCCTGAGCAAGCTGCCTCCCTGCCAGCTTCGGCTATCACCCACCTCCCACAGCTCTCCTTCAGCGGCTTTCGCGATCTGGCTTCCTATCAGCGGGAATCCTTATGTTCTCCAAGCCAGCTGCCTCTATGTCTGTGTCACTTCTCACCCCCATACCACAGGTCCTCTTCGGATTGTTTCGTGCTAAGGTCGCTCAGCAGTCCTAGTGTCATCACCACTTGCGAGCTGTCTCCAACGTTCGCGTTAATTGCCATCCGCCTACTAGAGGACCTCTTTAAGTTGTTTTTGCGTCAATCGAGAATAAGGTGTGTAACAGTTGCCCAGGTGTCATCTGAACCAAATCTCCCGACGTTGAGTGAATCGCCTCACCGGGTGTCTCACCTGGTCTCAGAATCCCTGTGACTTGTTTTTGCCCCCCACCGCGTCGGTGCGAACTCATGGACTCGTGGCCCGACTGGGTTCGTGCTCAGATGTTCATAGACCTGGACCATGAGACAGGATCACTGCGCATCTACCTCGAATCGTTATCTTTTACACGGTACGTTTTTGATGTGTTCCCTTGGCATCCATTCCAGGTATATAAGGTGCTTGTGTTCGTTTCAATGTACCCATCTTCCATTTTAACCCTCACGCCGTTTTCACAGGACAAGAGAATGGCAGAAATAAGTTGGGAACCCCTCCAGAGACGACTGGCGGAGTCACAGGGACGCGTCTCGCCATTGATACTGGGAAGTGCGGGATCCTCTCTGATGGCAGACATTGTTGCCTTGAGCGCTGAAGAGCTCGAATCCTTTCTCCTAGTTGCAGTTTTGCGCGTCGCTGATAGTCTCATCTGCTTTCTCTTCCATTTTAAAGAGATGAGCAACCCAGAGAAGGCTGTCTATCGCGAACTGATACATCAGGAGCTTGTAAGTCCCCTTGATCTCCCCTGCTTATTATAAAACTGACGCAACGGTTACCATTAAGAGTATTGCATTATGGGTTCATGGCTTATTCACCTGCCAATACCAAGTTTCAACTCCGGAGACGCACTCCTTGGCCGTTATGCTCAGTGAGCTCTCGATGTTGGCGGCACGTCGGGCATGGGACACTCGATCAATCCGATGCACCCTCCTGACTGTGGAGCCTGACCCATTGCTTGGGCCTGATACCAGCCCACTTCCGTCCTGCATCTACGATCTCCTCTGGTGGCGAAATCCGGAGGATAACGAGGCTATCAGCACACCTGCACTCGTTTTCGCATCTTATCAAGCTTGGGTGGCGACATGGGAATAAAACAACTTGTAATGATAGATAGATCAACACCGCTGAGCTCTGCTCAGCGCAATCGAGATTGGTCTTAGAACAAGAGGAACTCCTGTTCCGCCGTTGGAAGGCAAGCATGTCAACTTGGCGAGATTCGCATCAACGGCAATTATGAGGAAGTATACATGGTGTTTGCGTCAAAGCTCCCTTTCCTCAGTGATCACCACGGGTTGGGAAAACCGTGCGGGTTGGCGGGTTTACCCCGGCACGGGTTGGGTACGGGTTACCGAGTTGGGACCCCATCAAAAAACCGGACCCGCGGGTGCGGGTTGGGCCAAAAATGGAAGGAAGACGCTGCAACACTGAACAGTCTCGATCTCGATCAAATCCAATTCATTGCTGTTGTTTCTACCGGCGTTCGAAAGCTTTAAGTGGCGCCTACAATATACAAAAAACCGCTTGCTAAATTATGGATTCGTTGAGTAGCTAATTTGGTTCGAGTGCTCGGTACCATGAGGAGCACACCAATCACTGATAGCCTCATAGAGGCCCCAGATCGGCTCGCGTTTTGGACATAAATATATCATTTTGAAGCTATCATTAATTCGGTTGTAACGCGTCCAGCCGCATGGCTAATGGCCCAGCCGTTGGATCAGTACACATGTTTGAGCTGGCATACTCCTACCAGAACTACATGCCTAATACCCGGTCTATCATAACGTTTAATACGTCAGATTGTAACCCTTATGCATACCTTTAGAACGCGTGGTGTTTCCCCTCTATCGGCCCGCGCGTTCAGACGAAATACCCCAAACAAACCCCGGGTTTCAGCCCATACCCGGCCAACCCGCCTTCCAACCCTACCCCAGCCTCGGTGCGGGTTTGGGGCGCGGTGCGGGTACGGGTTGAGTCCTCAACACCCGGGGTTTACCCGTGGTGATCACTACCTTTCCTGCCTCTACTAGATTTGGTCGGTCTTCAGCGTTCTTGGGATCTTATGTACCACATCTACGACCATCCTCCTCTCACACAGGACAGTGGCTAGTGTTGCATTGACAGCCAGCGCTCGCCGCGATAACTGACATTTATAGCAGCTTTTTATATATATACATATCTACGAAGCGTGAACAGAGTCGACTATAATCCGGTGAGGAGGGTCTCGACGGAAGGCTGCAAAAATGTGAACATCCAGGAAGAATCATAAGATTTGTTAGGCGGCTCACCAAATCCTCCGGCGTGCGAATATACCCTGGCGCGCTCCAAATGGTGTAGCGGGAGAATTTTAGTGGGAGATTAGGATTGTGAATCGCAAGGTAATCAATGGTTTGATTGGCTTCTTCAAATACGTCGTTGCACTCGTCCATCCTTTTGTAAGTTCGGGCGAGGGTCCTTTTCGGGTTATCACCCTCGATGTAGGCCATGGCTTTGGCCACCTGTTTCTTGATTCTATCCTCCAACACAGTCAGCTTGTAAATCTAATAGCAATCCATCAATGAGCGAGGGATCTCCGATAGCCCAATGAAATCTCACAAGATAGCCCGTGCGCCGATCAGTTTCAAAGAGGACATTCTCATCGTCAACGGCAACGACAGTGACGGGGGCAGGGGGCGCAGATGGAGCTGACATTAGCGCACTGAAGGGAGAGTCGCGTGGTGGGTACTGAAGCGCTTGAACGAAACCTATCCTTTATATACTACTTGCGATGGTCCATGTGATTGGCTGTTTCAAGTGGAGTACAAGAAAACCAAACCATCCGCACGCCGTGGAACGCGTCCCGAACCAATGTCCCTCAGGAGTACTGTCCACAGGGGAGGGAACAAAATCAATGTGCTTTTGTCCACAACTTTTCCGCTTTGCACGTTTGCTGCACCGGAAATTCATTGATGCCCATTTGACAGCGGTGATCAATGATCCTTATTTGATCCTCTCATAATACCGATCCCTAAGGGAGCAACAGGAGCGGAAGTTGATCCTCCATGTTTTATTGCACCAACGAGGGATCACCGTGCTACATACTGACAATTCACATCGTAGGATGCGGAAGTGTAGCCAGGAGCGCGGCAGCAGCTGTTGGCGGTGAAGAGCAGTCCTGTGAATCTGGGAGCAACCTTTGGTAAATGGATCCTGATATTGTAATAGAAAAGGAGTTCACCTTTCTCCTCCACTCAAAGTCCCTGCCCCTTTGCTGTCCGCGCTGAACACATGAGCTCTCGGGCTGAAGTTTCCATCCTCGATGCAGATCAGCTGAGCTCTTCCTCCTTCGCTCGTTGTATCATCGCAGGTATCATCGTGGGTAAGACGCCGACCTCCATGGTCAGAGCTGTTCACAGCGTTCATAATGGTCACTGCTAATGAAGGTTGGGGGTGCCCTGTAGCAAGAAGCTTGCTACAGGTAAGCTGTATTTATAGGAACCTAAGCGTGGGACACAAGATTGACCATCGTAGTCTGTAGATCGCGCGTCGCGTTAGGGTCAGTAGTCAATGGCGCTTACGGGCAATGAAGAGGGGAAGGCTGGAGCATGGGAGCGGACATATGAGTGACTAAAAGGGGATCAGTCGATTTTTGATCATGTAAGAACGGAAGTTAGATTGCTAGGGCGGAAGTTCCATGGAGGTCGAAGGCCAAGTGGAAGTGGATGTCAACTTCGGAAACCGATATAAGGTGAGGTAAGGAGCATCAATAATGCGCCTAGATCAAGAGTGGAGATGTACATGCGGTTTTTGAGATATAAAATAAGCGGAAGTCTGACGCAGGGCGGGAAGTCGAAGGCAGAGAGAGGCAAGGGAAGGAACTGGCTTGTTGACGTTTTAAATGGCACAGGTTTCAGAGGGAGTCCTGGCGTAACCTAGAGGAGGAGCGGAAGCTACAACCATGTGAGAGCAGAAGTTGCACCCAAGTGAGAGCAGAAGTGGGAGTGAGTATTGATTCCGAAGTGAGGTCGTGAGGCGTAGAGATCTCATTCTAAATGGAGTATTGTCCACCATGTGGCCTGGATAGCGTTTGACTTGGCAGTCGATCAGGCTCATTGTCCCATTTAAAATACAGCGTTGCCACACAGTAGTGAGAGTACCGTCACAGGGAACTCGCACTTATGATGGATATCGACCTCAGCGTCAATGGACCTCCAGGGGCTGAGCAGCTCTGGGCTGCTGGACGCTACGCCACTCAACTCATGAAGTCAAAAATCGACCCACGATTTCATCCTTGGCGTCCCGATATGAAGGCCGTGCCATTGAACCTTCAGATCGAGCTCGAGCAGGTCGCCGATGGCTGCTACAGAGCATTTCGCAACAGGAGTATGTATTCAATTCACCAGAGTTTCAATGATTGACAACGTACGATTTAGAACGCTTAGATTGGACTGTCGATGACTATGTCAAGCGAGCAGGGCGCCGCCAGGCACACCAAGGGGATGTCCGAGAGGAAGACCTCCTGAAGACCTTCCCTGGGTTGCCAAAAGCAGATGACGGCAGCCTATATCTTCAAGATGAAGCCCTCATAATCACTGATTCAAAGAATCGGATTCTGCTTTGGTATCTGCCATTGATCATCAGCCCCCAGCGGCAGGTTTGTTCCTTCTCATGGATCTATTTTTTTTCTTGTGGTGTATCTAACATGCCTTCCATTGGCCTCTAGGAAGAAATCCTCTTCTGCATCGAATGGCTGTCCCAGGTCTCCGGGACAGACATATTCACCACCGATGACAAAGGGAATTTTCGAACTAACTCAGGAAAGTTCAGTTCGGAACCCTCTATCATTACGAGGGGCGTCGCTACATTTGCAAGTGCCTGGCATATGCAAGGTCGTCGGGTCAGCCTATTTATTTATCTCATGTCAAGGTGACTGACCCATTTTATAAACCTACTGTAGGACGTGTCTCCTCGCCCTTCCGCCTCCATACGTGAACCCAAGCATCGAGCAGTGGAGTTCCTCTCCCGACTCAGGGAAAGCCTCATGATCATAGGATCCATCTTAGCCATCATCCACCCGCCTCTGTTCGCGGCAGGAATTGAGGTTCTGAGCTACCTTTCGGATGGGAGGATTGAAACTGCACCTGAAGATGCAGACATCCTCAGAGAGGTCCTCCGCGTCTGGGCTTCTCCCTTCACTGCGATTTCCGTCATCAACAACCGTGAAACCGACATTCATCGTGATCTGTCGAGTCCTTTGACCTGCTACGACATCTTGTACACGGGTGGGGGATACAGTGATGGACGCTTTGAGGTACCCGGCCTTGGCTTCCGTGCCAGATATGACCCAGGAACGGTGGTGGGGCCTCCTGGCGAGCACCTTTCCTCATGGTGTCGGTCCAGTCAAAGGATCGCGGGTGTGCTTGGCGCACTTCTTTAGGGAGGACATGTTATTGGAGAATCCGTACTACCGCATCCCAAATATTCCAACAATCGCTTCCCTCACAGATCTGTACACTCCCCCTCATATACATAACCCAGCATAGTCAGACCCTTTCATTAGTTCCTCAATCGCATCTATCGGATCTTGTTCCATCCTGTCCGCACCAAAGTAGAAGCGATCCCAAAGCTTTGAGCGATCAGTCCATTGAGCAATCATTTCTGTCCAAAGTCTGATGCTATTCTTGACATCAATGAGTTCCTTGACTGCAGCGGCCTTGAGGTTTGAGAGGATCTCGAGGTGGGCCATTATCTCTGCATCAGCCTCACGCAAAGCTGCAAGTGACTGTGACGACGGACCGTGCACTTGCGGAGGTAAGGTGCGCGTAGCATCTTGGTACCCGGTGATGTTTCGAACTGGAAGCGATGCGCAAAGCGTCCCGTCAAAGACAGCGTCGTAGAGGTTCCCATCCACATATAGTCTGAAACCCGTTCTGACGGCTGGCCTGTTGATTGGACGTGCGAGGAACAGTATACCCAAGCCCTCCCAAAAGATAGCCCACATCTTCCTATGATATTAGTCCTGAGAAGGGGGATTGATTTGTTGCGCACCACTTCGCTTGTCACTTCATCGTACATAGTATCCTTGTCCTCCCCCCGCAGCGCACGCTTCATTGCGGATTGTAGTTTGGAGAGGAACTGTTCCTCTGCATCCTCGCAGCAATTGTGGAGTTGATACGGTGTAAGCGGTAGGGTGTAATCCTGCAGCTGCTGATAGCGGAAGGTGCCTTGATCATTCCAAGCTTTACACGAATCATCAATGTGGATTACTTGGTGTGAAATGAATTCACCAAACCCGCAGGATCCCCGCCAACTTCAATCTTCCTCTCGTATTTCCTGATCGCCTCCCGGACATTCTTCATCGCATTCCTAGTAGCCTCCATGTCTTCCTCGATCAAATCGTGTGCACCCACCGCAATACAGAGCGCATCCCTGAGCGACTCGTGCGACATGTTGGATAGAGCAATGCTCGTTGCTGGGATAGGTGGTATCCGACGTATAACAAACTTCCGCTGGTCCATCCACATTTTGATGAGTCGATCGAAGGGATAGGCAACGTACTCGCCTCCCGTCCACCAGGCACCCATGTAACCATTCAAGACGGCATCCGCCTCGGTTTCCCCGTAGTCGGTAATAGGCCCCATGATGTTTTGAGGTTCCGCAGATGGCTCCAGATCGCCGTTGATACTGTGACGCAAAAAGTGGCGGAAGCACGGGGGCGGAACAACACATTGGTCAACCACAGCGCCGTATGTATAGCAGAGCAATGCTAGATGCTAGCATTCGACATTAGTTTTGGGCTCTGGACGACTGAGAAGAACTAACACATTCGTATTCCATGGTGTTGAGGAACTCTTTCTGCCGATCCGTTTCAAGACTCGAGCAGACGAGGGTGTACTGCCGACCAGCGGCTCTCAGGCGGCTCGAGATGTAATCCAGAAAAGATTGCCGTCCTTCGGCTGTCATCTCACTGATTAGTTTGAAGGAGGCAAAGGTTTCAGGTGGCATTTGGAGAGGAGAAGGTGGGTAAATATAATTGCGGGACATCCCTTTATACCTGTACGAGCGAGACGATGGGGCTACCGTTTAGTCATCATCATCAATCTCCTGCTCGGCAACCAACCGGTCCACAGCGGAAGTGGCAGAGCGAAATTGGGCTATTGCTTCACAGCGGAGCAAATTCCACATGTCCGCTTGACGATGGGCATACGCTTTTTGGCCGCCCATCGCATCCCGCGCCCACTCCTCGCATTGATGTTCCTTGTGCTTATAAAAGTTGCAGATCCAGTCCATTTCCGATCGCAGAAGAATGTGTTCCTCCTGCCATCGTTCCGCTCGACACTTGGCCTTCAGCCAATTGACGCGATAGACTGTGACAAAGTCAGTCTCATTTCCAGTATCGAAGGGTGGGACTTACGTTCTTCGAGGTATGGTGAATCCGCACCACCAGCCTGGACACCAACAGTCCAGATCCAGGAAAGAGTGGTTTGAGACTGACCAATGGCATTTGGCTTGTATATGGCTGTGATCGCCTTGGTATCCCTGCCAGTGATTGGGCGAAAGCCTTCAAGTACCGCCGCATCAGCACCTATTCGCTTCAGAGCCCACACAGCCTGGTTGTACATGCGGATATGATGCCGCATGCTTTTGTCCGTGGCCTTGACCGCGGCGTATCCTCTGGTACACTGTTTCTTACCGTCGGCCAACCTGATATTTGAGCGATAGAGGAAGGACTTATGGCCAATGTCAGAGCGGACACCTTCCAACGCATCATTGGCTTGCACGATCCGCAGCGCTGCCTCTTTGTGCAAGGCGTTGGATAGAGAGGGAGGAAGTTCATCAAAGGAGGATGGCAGAGGGATGTCTAGATCTTCGGCATCTCTCTCCGTGTCGATGAAAGGGTTATCTGAGAACAGAGAGGTTCCTTCCGCTTCGGGTTCCGCATTTTCAATTTCAGGGTTCGTTTCTGGAGGATTGAAACAGGTGTACTCGTCGAACTTGACCGATGGGAATAGCCGCTGAGCGGATTCACAGAATGTGATGTTGTCCATTTGAATCTGCTCTCGCTTGCGTGAAACCTCCAGAATCTGGAGATCTGTCCGCAAGGCCACACGAGGCAAGGCCCGAATGAACACTTTGAGTTGCATCCTGAAGTAGGTGTCAGTACTAACATAAGATGGCAATGGATACAACGTACTGGGCTTCCTGGATTTTGATACCCAAGCTTAACCACAACGTTACTCCCAGCCCCGAGCCCTTGTTCAACTCCCGCTGCATCAAATCATGCTGAACCTTCGCCCTGGATGGCGCTGAATGTTGAAGTCAGTCAGCTAAAGCCGTGGAATATACTGAGAAAGACAAACACTTGTCCAAAGAAACAGTGAGGATATCCATCGCTTGAACATCGTCGACTCGATCACGCATAGCGCCATCCAACTGGTCCTTCCAGCGTGCTCTTTGGTCCTCTGACGCTGTTTTGTTGAGCAGCTCGAAGTCCTCCTGGGCCGTTTTCGCGCTGTTGTAACTCTTTTCAAACATTACTGCCACCCAAGGAACTTTAAGAGGATAAATGTATTCAATGAGATATCGTCACAAACGAGCGGGGTTCAACTTACCGAGGTTGAGCATTTTCTTCCAATTGCTGTCGTTGATCAACGCGTCCAAGGTTTCAGCTCAGTTAGCCTTGGTCATGGTCTGGGTTGCACGAGCAGCCTCATTCAACACCGACCATAAAGATTCCAAGATCTCGCCTGACGTCCAGCCAATACCTTGCACAAACATTGGCGAGTACCTCGCATAACAGCTTTCTTGGTGCCCATGAACGTGAAACTTTCCGATTGCGTAGACAATCTCCAGTTCAGGGGGAAGAGTGAGGTAGTCCTTCCCAGATTCGAACCGATCCCGAAGGTGTACACTGTACTGGCAATTGATGTCGTATAGCAGGTTGAGTTTTCCAATGAGGTTAGCTTTTGTGCTGGCTATGCTCCCACTGAGGCCGTAATCCATATTCATTTGCCTGTCATTTGAGTTCATTGAGCGATAAGGAAAGTGTTTGCATGGGACCACGTACCTTTCTCCCTTCTGGAAGTCCACCACACTATTTGGGGCAAACGCACCATGGTGAGAGCAAGCAAATGCCCCAACACCCGTGGCGTCGCAACCTTTGTGTGTCTTGGAACGATCCTCGACAGCCCTGTGCTCGTGACAAGTTGGTGCCTAGGAACGAAGACATCAGTTATGAGCACAAGTTATCATGTAACAGTCCAATGTACTTACATCTCTCTCCTTCTCTCGTGGAGCTGCAGCTACGAGATGTGCACCATACGGCTGCTCAGCAACCAGAAAGCCCTCGCCATTTTTGAGCCAAACATCATCGGTACCCTTCTGTTTGCGATGCACGAGGCTGAAGTTTCCATCTGCAGCAAGAGAAATCGAGTACTTCCAGGTGTTTTCTGTGTCATCCTGCCAGTTGAGTGGTAGGTTGATTCCGACCTGGGGACAGGCGGAGCAATAGAGTGCCAAATCACCAGTGGTAGGCTGCCCTTCTCGATGGCCAAACCCAAAATGCTTCAATTCTTTCAATCTTCGCCACTGACGCCCACACCGAAGCCCTTCTCTGTAGCGGTCCTATAATCGTTTTGAACAGTTAGAGGGGAAGGATTGAAACGAATTAAGTATGCACTGGTGTCTTTTTAGGGAAGATCTTGTTCGTGAGCCGCCGCAACTTCGAGTAGAAGTGCATCGACGAAGTGTAGCATTCCAAGTTCTCGAGCAAATGCTGGTCAAGGAGGGCAAATGTAAAGACTGTTCGAACTTCCTTATGCGAAGCAGGGTAGAACCCCATGCATAGGAGTTGAACATCTTCGTCTGGATGCCCATCGCATTCGCAGAACTGACACGGTAAGTGATGTATGCCATTGGTATGAACCACGACAAGTACACGCAAGCCTTGGACGAAGCACCCTTCGGGTTTTGCGCCATAGGTTCTGTCGGTAGCGTTCAGAGGGGGAGGGGCCTCATGGAATTGATTTTCTTCATCTGAGCGATGTTAAAATCATAAAAAATCAAAGACTTTATTTACGCACCGTCAGAATTCGAGCTGCATGCTCCAGATGAGCACAAACTCAGAGTGACACCAGCTCTCCAAAGCCACGATGGACGAAAGTGAGTTTCGCTCCATACCTCAACCCTATGGAAGGGGTTTCGCCGGTGTTCATGCCCGCAGCAGCTCGTACAAAAGAGTGACGGTCCAAGGCAATCCTTGCAGCGCCAGATGGGCTGCGCTGCGAGGCTGTGTTGACATTGCGAGCATGTTGGCGTCAAAGGCAAACCATCTCTTTCGATAACCTCTCGGAGATATAGACGCTCTTTGTTGAGCTTCCAGTCTCTCATATAGGCATTGGGCGTCTATTTGAAAAGGTCAGTCTTTTTATACAGAATGTCAAACAAGAACGAACATTGAGGTATTGAGATGTCGTAGGCAAGTCGAAATGGACGTGAACATCGTTGTCCCACATGTCGTCCTGATCGCCACCCTCCCTCAATCTTGGCTCATCGTGTCTTGTTCCGCTGGTATGACCTCTCCTGCTCGTCCCTCCACTCCTTGTTCCATTTGCGCTGGTTCCTGGATGTCTCTTGTTCTTTGGTGTTTTCAACTGCGCAGGGATCAAGCCAAGTTTGGCCTTCTTTCCGCGCGGTGTTTTGAACGCCGCCTTGAAAGTTCTCACAAGTGGCGCTGGCTCGCATTCTTGTTGTCGCTTGTATCCCGACTGCATTGAGGGAAGGATAGAGAGCTGTAAGGAAAAGAAAGTCGCTGTTGGCTTATAACCTGAGAGATAGTGTATAGGTCCTTGTGGGTCCACCCCCTTTGACCCTCATATAGATCGTAGATCTGTCTTTGCTCCCGCTGATAGTCCCTTTAGAGAACCATTGAGGATAATCTGCATCAAATGATATCGAGGAAAGAGGCTATATAAGGCATGACATTGAGAGGGTGGGCGCCTCTTTTTTTGCCCCACACAACCAAAATGTCTAGCCCACCAAGCGAACAGGAGCAGAGTGATTCTCCAGAGCAAAACGTTTTCACCTTCACCGCCACACAGGCAGCGTATATGCGCGAAAAGAAGGACAGCTACGAGCCTGCTTCAAAGAAGGAGCGCAAGGCTATAGCTCGAAAGGTTTCGGACTACTTTGCTGCTGAGGCTGAAAGGCAGACTGGCAATCCTCTGGCATCAGAAGCAAAGAAGAAATTATTGGCGGTTTGTGATTTCGGCGATTTCTTCTACTCGTGTAAGGCACTGATGCGCCATGGTCCTCTCAGGGTGTCCGCAGCTGGTTCAAACAGAATGTAGTCAAGGAACTGAAGGAAAAGGACGTGTGGACGATCCGCTGGAACTGCCGACTGGTTTTTATGAAGCTCAATCGCAAGATGATCGTGGCTCTGTCGGAAGAGCTTGTCAAGGGTGCAGTCGATGTTGGGAGGTTTGTGAAAAAGTGGGAAAAGGGTGATTACGAAGCTGCTAGAAATGAGGTGGGGGAGCATGTAGGAAGGGATGCGACCACCAAGGGGAAGAAGGGCGAGGAAGACGACTGGTTCTTCAACCATTATCAGTCCGCCACGACTCTACTGATGAAGCGTTTAAGCAAGGAGGAGAAGGAGGCTTACGTACGAATTGCGGAAAAATGGCGGTTGCAAGGACCTCCTCCAGATGAACAAGCCAGGTTCGTGCCTTTAGTTGGAAGCGAACAGGATCCTCACGTAAGAACACAGATTTGCAGACAAGTCGGCGACGACGAAGGCATTCAATTTCATGAAACAAATGAGGAGGGACGGAAACGTCGTCTGCTACATCCTCTTGGGTTGGAAATCCGAGGACGGAACTCCTGTTGCTGTTGAAATGGACTTCGGGAAGAAACTAGGCAACCCTCGCGATTTCGTGACGCCATCTAATTCTAAGACTATGAAAGCCGCGATGGTCCAATTCCGAGACTATGTTTTTGAGGTACTGGGAGACGGGGGTGAAGCAGCAGACACAGTGGCGCCTGTTGTGAAGCCTCGTACACAGGAGCTTATTCCAATGGCGAGGAATACTTTTGGAGAGCCTTTTCTCCCTTCCCCCGGATATCTAACGGCAAAGATGCAGAGGGGGGAATGGTACAGGCTCGCGCTCCGTAGCTTCTTCAACTACTCGTATGGTGAGCACAGCCCTTCTTTGAGCTTCTCCAGCTGACCGCTTTGGTAGCTCTCAGCATGGGTACACCTCGTAATATTGTCGGTTTCCCCTCGACAAGGCTCGTCCAAGACCGTCGTGTCTTCATCGACGAACGGTACATGCCTGATGATGTCGTTGACTTGCTCAAAGAACCATCTGACATGACCGTACCAAGCCTCATCAAGGTCTACGAGCACATCTACGATCTCCAGGAAGACGCGAGGAAGTATGAGGATAACGCCAACGACCTCACCTTTGAAATCGCATGCTTTGTGAACCGCTGGAACGAAATAGAGGAGCGGAAGGCTCGTGTCGAAGTCAGGGAGGGAGACCATGAAGAGGATTCGGAAGTCGAGATGGAGATGTTCATGGAGGATGTTCGGAGGAAGCGACGAGCGGGTAAAGACCATCCGTCTAAAGGCCAGGGAAACAAGGGGAAGCCAGCTGCCCGTAGCAAAGACACCGGCGGCGCGAGGAAGAAGGCAAAGGGTAAAAGCTCCGCTCCTGAAAAAAGGAAGGCTAGTGGTTCCACCCGACACCGCAAGAAGGGCAAGCCCTCCACTCCCACTGAAACTTCTGAAGAGGAGGAACCTTTCGAAAAGTCGGCAAGCGAGTCCACTTCAGTCACCCTTGGACAGACCCTACTTAAGCCATTGAATTCCGGTTTGTCCAAGGGCCATGTGGGGTCTGTCCATATGGACATTCCATGCCTTTCCATCTGTCCACTGTCCACTATCTGTCCATGGACATACCCAACCATCTGTCTGTCCAATTTCCAGAGTGTCCAAGAGTGTCCAAATGGACATTCCATCTAGGACCCCTGGCACTTGTCATCAATGATTTGATCAATATTGGAAATATCTGGATGGTCTGTCCAAGGGTCTAAATCCAGTTGAAAACATAAGTCTGTCTAAAAATAGAATGTACTATAATTAGACATTTCCTAATTAGGCAATTCTCAAATGACCATTCCAGCACTGATTGTGCACAATTGATGCCATCAAATTACGCAATTATGTTACTAATGATGGCACTGATCTCTGCTAATGAGTGATTAGTGACATCATTCAGGTACACTAATTAATGATGTCATTAGATACTGATTAGTGATGTGATTAAGGTAGGCTAATTAATGATGTCACTAGGCACTAATGAGTAACATAATGTAATTATACTAATTAGTGATGTCATTAGGGACTAATTAGTGCGCTTAATTAGTGATGTCACTAATTAAGGACTAATTAAGATAAGACTGGCCGAAATATGATCAGCCCATATCTTACCCAATTCTTAACCGATTGAGATGATCTAACCAGTTTTGGAAAGCTAGCGTTAATCTGCTTCTATTCGTGTATCTTGATGAGGTAATATCATTAGGTGTACAATGTTATTTCCTGACTCGAGCAATTGCAGTACTAATATCAAATACAGCCAGATTAGCAGTAATAGAAGGAGATATAGTGATTCAAATACTTCAAAAGTCCTTTTAGGCACACTTTATTTCAATCTACATAGTACTATAGCCAGGAATATATAAGCATTCCATCTCATTAGTGATACTAAAACACGTTGGTTATTCTAAGATATGCATTGAATTGACAGTCTTATTTGGTTTCACCTGGGTCCGTGAGGTATATGAAATGAAAGAGAAAAATGAGCCCTTTCCAAAACATCTTGAATCTCACCAAACGGTCAGGAACTCGCTCAGATATTAGCTGAACAGTGTTAATTGACCATGGTAGTAGGAAAAGTGCATGTTGCACTTGACACAACTTGTGCATCTTTGACGTCTTGATCAATATCTGACTGAGTTCCTGACCGTTTGGTGAGATTCAAGATGTTTTGGAAAGGGCTCATTTTTCTCTTTCATTTCATATACCTCACGGACCCAGGTGAAACCAAATAAGACTGTCAATTCAATGCATATCTTAGAATAACCAACGTGTTTTAGTATCACTAATGAGATGGAATGCTTATATATTCCTGGCTATAGTACTATGTAGATTGAAATAAAGTGTGCCTAAAAGGACTTTTGAAGTATTTGAATCACTATATCTCCTTCTATTACTGCTAATCTGGCTGTATTTGATATTAGTACTGCAATTGCTCGAGTCAGGAAATAACATTGTACACCTAATGATATTACCTCATCAAGATACACGAATAGAAGCAGATTAACGCTAGCTTTCCAAAACTGGTTAGATCATCTCAATCGGTTAAGAATTGGGTAAGATATGGGCTGATCATATTTCGGCCAGTCTTATCTTAATTAGTCCTTAATTAGTGACATCACTAATTAAGCGCACTAATTAGTCCCTAATGACATCACTAATTAGTATAATTACATTATGTTACTCATTAGTGCCTAGTGACATCATTAATTAGCCTACCTTAATCACATCACTAATCAGTATCTAATGACATCATTAATTAGTGTACCTGAATGATGTCACTAATCACTCATTAGCAGAGATCAGTG